>CAJHQP010004756.1:0-52118 GCA_905132765.1 Moricandia arvensis | reverse complement strand
ACGCTCTCAATATAACGGAGAAAACTGAATAAATAATTCTCTCGTTATATACAGGAGAAAAATATTCAATTCTAAATAATTTTGCTTCAACGCGATCCCAAATACTCCGCAAGAAAATATTCAAAGAAAAAGACAAAAAAAAAAGTTTTTTTTTTTTCTTGCTCTCTTCTCTCTTCTCTCTCTTCACGTTCTCTTCTTCTCTGTGAATTTTTTTTTTTGTGTTTTGGGATGATCTAAAGCTACACTTTGCTCTCCTTTTATAGAGTTGAAGAAGGGTTGGTGGCTCACAATTCTTTGACAAAAAATCATCTCCATTTAACGGCCACCGTCACACGTTCCACTGTTCATGCCGGCCACCATGAGAAGCACGTGTTTTAACAATCTCCCACTTGAGAAATTGATTGGGATCAATCGGATCTTCACACATTCTTTTCTACCCCTGTCATTCATGTTGCTTACGTCTGCCATCAGCCACAAGAGGATCGACACCGCAATAACTGTCATAGTGACTGCTTTCGCAGAAAATCTGCTACGTTTTCTTTCGTATGATCTTTGCATATCAACCGTTCCTTCTTCCACTTTTCTCTACGAACGGAAGTAGATACTGGACCGTATGTGCTTGGTTTTGGAATGAAAGGCTGGATTCACTTGGCAAAGATGCAACGGCACTATGACTGTCACAAAAAGAAAGAATTTTTCTCTTGTTTGTGCCGAGTTCCTCATTACACTTCAACCACATCGCCTCTTTACTTAGCTTGTGTAAGCTGCTACATATTCTGCTTCGTTGTTTGATGTAGCCAGTTGACTGGGTAGTTTGAAACCCAACTTACAGCTCCCTAGCAAGTGCAAACACATACCGTTGTGGATTTGCTCTTATTCCAGATATCCAGCATAATTGAAATCAACATAGCCTCTGAACAACAAAGTTTGATCCTCATAACATATGCAACATCCGAGGTACACCTTAACTGGTATCTTAGGATCCTCTTAAACGGCATTCCAGTGCTCTTTACCAGGATTCGCCATGGTACCGTTACAACCCCACTCTTGCTTGTGCAATGTCTGGTCTGTACAAAAACATTCGACATTAAGGCTCCCCCCACTGCTGATGCATACGGTACTTCGAGACATTTCCATTCTTCCTTCTTCACTGCAGGACTCCATTGGAAGGATACTTGAATTAATAGAAGTGGGGTACGAGAATTGGCTTTAAATCTTGCATGTTGACTCCGCAAGATTTTCTTTCAATAAATTCTTCTGTGACAGCAAATCTTCTATTCATTTCTGTCTCGGTGATTGCATCCTAGAATCTTCGTTTGGGGCTGGTCCCAAGTCCTTCATCTCAAACTCCCTAGCAACTGAGCCTTCAAAATTCATTGATACGATCATATGTTGGGGCATGCTTTCAATCATGTGTCCTACATAACGCAGTAATCGTAATTGAAACCCCTTCACCAAACTCTTGACAATATGCCGCCACATGGTGATCTGCAACTACGGAGTCGCTGATCCAAGATCATTAATGACTGAGAATCCAATCTCTTGTCACCTACAAACATCTATCGGACGTGCATTCATAATCAGACTCTAACCGATGCCACAGTGGACAGAATTCTTATTGGAACTTACTGGCAACAACCAGATTTTCACTTAACTTTCTACATTATTGTCTTCAGACAACAACTCTTGGTGTAGATGTAATGGAGTATAATATCTTGTTTTCTGCAGATCGCCATGAATGAAGTATCTGTTGTGTGGAAATCTTTATTGCAAGACTAAACACAAGATGTATAGTCCCGGATTGGTTATCCAGAATGGTGACCTCATCACTTCAGACCAGAATAATAAAAGCCAGGAACGGGATACAAGATACTTAGAGATCTCGTGAGTAAGTTCATCCAGAGACACCGGCAACCGGATGAGTGATTAGAAGAGATTATTATGGTAGTATCAAAATACGTGAGGAGTCCTGTCTACTGCATTTCCGTCTAGTAGTCAGAGTCATTTCTCCTTTACCAGCCCTGAACATCCTGGTCTAGTGAACTAATACTCCGGTAACGGATTCAACACAGCCATGCCCACTTCGGATTGTCCTCATGACACTCCATTTATCGAGGCTTGGAATCTTTATTATACCTTTGTTTCCAAATGACTTTTCTCCTTGCCGTAATGGTAAAAGCTCCCAAAGTTTTATTTTTATGTAGAAGCTTCAATTTCTTCCCTTGGCATTGCTTCCAAATCCACTGAGTTTACATCTGGATGCTTATTGCTTTCTTGAAGTTTTGTGGCTTCCCCGTCCTCAGTTAAAAAGGCAGTATGGCAACATTGCAGCTCATATCATAACTTTTGCCAGGCTGGTGTAGTTTACACGCTCTCCTTTACAAAGTTCGTTCTTCAGACTCAGCAAGTTCTCTTTCTTCCTCGTGTCTGGTGTTGCTTCAGAAGAACTCTCTTTTTCCACCCGTAACTGCTACTATCTCTGACCTTTCTTTTTGACTGCTATTTTTCTTCTTCGATCTTTTATCTTACTGTGAGATAACATCGCCTGCTGATTAATAACCTTGTGGGCAGTGGGATCCCACAGGCGATACCCCCTCACTCCATCAGCATACCCAAGAACACGCACCTTCTAGATTTTGATCTAGTTTTGTAGTTTCTTGGGTATTGTACATCACGTAACACTAGGCTCCAAATATAATGGAGGTCTGAATAATCTACTGGCTTCCACTGGTCCACATTCCATCGGTGTCTTCAACTCAAATTGCAGTTGATGGCGATCGAATTTATCAATAACAGACGGTGTTTGACGCTTCTGCCGGCAGAAATTTCTCTTAAGCTTGCAGTCCCAACATTGCTCTTGTTCTTTCTAACAGAATGTCCTGTTCATATAGTCCGCTCTGCCACTCCATATTGCTTGGGGGAGTGTATGATTGTGTGAACTGCCTTTGGATGCCCTCTCTTTTAAGAATTTGGCTAAATGCATCACCAGTGTATTCACCCTCCATTAATCTGACCTCAACACTTGATCTTTTCTTTTTCAGATCAAGTTGCACCGTGCTTTGAAAACTTGAAGATTGAAAACACACTCCGCCTTACTCTGAATAGGATACACCAACATCTCCTGGAGTAATATCGATGAAAGACACAAGTATTTCGCTTCTCCAGTGATATAACTGGTGCTTTGCCACAACATCAGAGTGAACCAATTCTAGACCTCTTACTTCTAGAATTTCGATGTGCTAAACTTCAACCGATGACTGCTTGGCTTGTTGACAACAATGCTCAACAAAAGGGTAGTGATACCTTTGTGAGACCCGGAAGTAAGCTTCTTTCTCGACAAGATTTTCATGCTGTTCAGACATATGCCCAAGTTTCTGATGCCACAAAGCCGTTGTATAGCTTCTCACTGGAACAACTTGAAGCAACAGATGCTTCTGATTCTGACAGAGTTCTCTTTTAACATGTATAACTTCGCAGCTATCTTCTCATCCTTTCATAAGCACAATTGTCCTCCTAACTAACTTTTAGAAGTCCATTCTCGTCAGACTTCACTTTGCAACCGGACATCATCAAGTTGCCCCCACAGAGAGTAAATTTTTCTTCAGCACCTTCTACAGTGTGCCGCACCCATGCGTATAGCAATACAGTATAATTGTCAGAAAAATGCTTATTCTCATTACATCTTCATCTGATAATTGGACCCAGTGCCAACAACTCTTTAAGCTCAAAGAAATGATCATTGGACAACATTAGCTACACAGACACTCCTCCACAGATGGGTTCAATTGATGAACAATCTGTCTTCTAGAGGTCGAGTGTGCATATGTAGCTCTGAGTCGAACAACCATATATCAGCGACCTTCTCTTCTGTTCATCGCTTGAATCAGATGCTGCTTCTTACAACACAAGGCTACGTCCATTATCTGACATCTCGATGTTCTATTGCAACTACATATTCACTTGGAGGTTGAAATTCTTTAATCTCACAAGATCCAAACTTGCACTTCTCGAAGATGTAACGCTCTTCATGCTCTACCAGTGGTAGCTATATATAGAATCTGCGATTTACATAATCTCGGCTTTGACTCTACATGTACTGTGACTCCACTCTAGAGCGACTTTGCTCCATTTCGACGCTTACCTCTCTCAATTTCACCGTCAATGCCTCACTTGTGGAGTTTCACTCGTCATGTCTTCCTTACTTTCTGCGCCGAGCTTCTTCCTCCAGTAACCGCGCAGCTTGATTGCAACAACGTCACAGACTAGACATGTCTCCCGGTGGAGACATAATTGTTAAGTTGATGATGAGTTGATACATATGAATCTGGATGAGCTTGATAGTAGCAAGCTCAGCACGCTCCTGCTGATTCTACTTTAAGAGCAAGACCTCTCAATCTCGATATGTAGAGCTAGTTGAGAAAATATCACCGTATTCAAATGCAGTGTTAGACTGTGCTCTCGTCACATGAAGTAGATTCCGCCATCCGACTGAGAGTATAACAAGCTTCTACTTAAGGATAATTTTGTTGTGCAGCGACCATTAGGGCCTAACCGATACAATTTTAATGCAGGTATCCATCATGCGTCTTGCAGTCTCTTCTAAAGATTCCTCAATGCTTGACACACGATCCAACTGAGACAAGAGCGATGAAGGTGTAAGACTTTGCGATAGCTACATTCACGGATTACTCATCTCGTTCCGATACGTATCATCATCCGTGTATGAGCCGCTTCACTAAATTAGGCGCATAGAGCGCAGCATCATCTTTTCGCTCTAACACATAGCCTTCATCTTCAATCTTCACAGCGCAAAATATGCTGCCCGTTGAATTTTTCGATCTCAAATTTGGCCGCCATCTTCTTCCAGATAACGAAACCAAGCTCTGATACCCTTGTTGTAGAAAATCGACCGATAGAGCGGGTCGCAGCTTAATAATTTGAGAAATAATGCAATAATGGAACACCAAGATTTAACGTGGAAACCCCAAAGGGGAAAAAACCACGGACAAGGTAGAAAAATTTATTCCGAGGAAAATAATAGGAGTTAACAACCTCTCAATTATAACGGAGAAAACTGATAAATAATTCTCTCGTTATAACAGGAGAAAAATATCTCAAACTCTCTAATAATTTTCTCTCAACCCGATCCCAAATACCGCAAAAAAATATCTCAAGAAAGACAGTCTTCTCTCTTCTCTCTCTCTCTCTCTCACGTTCCTCTTCTTCTCTGTGATGTGTTTGGGATGATCCTAAAGCTTCACCTTTGCTCTCCTTTATAGAGTTGAAGAAGGGTTGGTGAGCTCACAATCTTTGACAAAAATCATCTCCATTTACGGCCACCGTCCACGCCGTCCACTGTTCATGCCGGCCACCATGGAGGAAGCACGTGTTTTAACATACTTAGTATTTATTTCTTTCTGTTTTGGTCTTTTCCTCATATTTAATCTAACACAAGGGACTAAAAAACGTCCAAGTAGATTGATATGCCAGGGCCATCTATGTTTGATTGGGTATATGTAGGATAAAGTTGACTTCAGCTAACCTACCTAGTTTTCTTTTTTTGGGGTTTGATATACATTGGATCAGAATCCTTGTTTATGTCTGAAAGGACAAATCTATATGAGTATGGTTCCCTCTCTCTTCGCTTAAAAAAAAGAAAATTATGAAAGATAAAGATCAAAAAAGTGAACTGTCTGGTGGTTACCCCCATTAATAATTGTCTCATTGAAGCATGTCTGATAAATTCAATCAATAGAAAAATAAAATGATAAGTTACAAAGTAAGGAGAAATCGATTGAGGGAAATGAGAAAAGAAAGGGGAAAGAAACCAGAAGTAAGAAATATGAACGGATAAGACTCCACATGTCAATTTATCGATATATCCTTGATGAGACTTCACATTTAAATTCCTAATAAGAATTCAGTGATGGTGAAATTTGGTCACTGAGAGTTGTGGGTTGAAAGTGATATGGTTGCTAGGCAGGAAAATGGCCAATTCATACATCAACAAGGGGTTGTGGTCCCAATCAATACATATACTCACACCTTGTGCTAAAACATACATCAACTCAAATTATATTCAAATTTCATACGTCAACAAATACTTTTCGGTAAATTCATACATTAACCTTGTCTCTATTAGTCAAATATTAACAGAGTCTTACGTGGATTTAATGGATGATTATGTGGATTTATATAGGTTAATATGTGGAAATTAAGTCCAAAACGACGTCATTTTATTCTAAAAAAATTGTTTTAAATCTGTATAAAACGGGGCTCAAACCCGGGTTCCCCACAATATCGCATCCTCCAGTCAACCACTCTGCCACATATGACTCATCTCTCTATTATATCACATATACATATTTATCACTTATCGGTTCCGGGTTCCCTATAAAAATTCATTTTAATTTAGTTTAGAGGTGGATTCAAACATGGTTTTCTACAATAACCCATCCCCCACTCAACCTCTATATCATTTACAACTCATCCATTAAATACATCACACATATATATATTTCGTTGGATAAGAATTGCTCAAATGTTTTGTCAAAAAAAAAGAATTGCTCAAATGTTAATTTAGGAAATTGTAAGTTTCAATTTGTTTGTATATTTTAATCCAAATTTTTAACAATTTTCTATACTAATAAAATTGAGTTTGGTCTCTCCATAATGAACCACCTCAGCAAGAGAACATGGGGCAAAAACCTCCACGTGGCATCTAAAATTTCTACTATCGATTGATTTTGTAAATTTCGTTGATGGGTCATTCGTTTTTATAATTCTGTATTGGACCTTTTGTTTGTTATTCATTGCTGGCCCATTAAACTTTAGGGTTAGCATCACTTTCTAAATTCTGAAAAGCATTTGCAAAACCTCCCGACCCAGTATCATCTCAATGTAACGTTCCAGATTTGCATTAATAAGTCCTTCATTTCGAGCTATAACTTCATTGCCCCACTCTCAAGCATTCAATCGAATTCATCCTATCCCGGCGTAACCGACGGAAGGTCAAACTATAAATCTCTGATCTCTCAGCGATGAACAACATAATTTCAAACAAATCAGAAGAATATACTTGATGATTAGAAACTATGACGATGGCGAATTTGTTCACCCTCCTTACCGATTTGAAATCTGGGAGCTGCACAAACACTGCGAAGGTCCATTTGCTCCAGTTTTGGGAGGCAAGGAACGTGCAGACGAGAAGGTAAATCACGTTAGTCTCCTACTAATCCTGACCATGATAACAGATATTCGTATTTCTGATCTTGTGTTACACCTTTTGAACAGTCAACCTTATGAAATAATCTGTTTGTGTGAATCGTCTTTCAGATACACCGGTTTCAGTGAGGTTGTGTCTACAAACGTAGCAACAAACCAGTTTTCGTTTTTCTGATGCTCCCCTCTCATACTGGGTTCATTGATGCGCACTTCTCCTTGAAAAGTTAACGGAGTCCGTCGTTAAGGTCCCATACCAACTGAATTGTTTCGATTTTGTCCGTACGACTGTTGGAATAAAGGACAATATAATGTTAGAAATCAAGCATGAAGAGAGACCTAACGTGACTTGCAGGCAAAGAAACAAGGTAGTAACCTAACGTGACTGCAAGCAAAGAACGAGGAGTAACACTCACACGTGACTTGCAAGCAAAGAAAGAGGAAGAGGGCACTGGATACTAGGAGACTTATGGGGAGCTACTTCACGTGCACAATAGACAAGCACAAGCACTCACTCACTTGCAGACAAGAGACCACTCAGCACCTTGCTCATCCCGCATGCTAGCCAGCACATGCTGTCTCTTTTGCTCGCTCTCACTCCAAACAACAGATCCTAGATCACAGCATGGTCTCTCTATTATATTGTTTCTATGTTTATTCATGTATGGCAGGAGGCTCCTCTTGGTGTGTTCTACTTACCATTGTAGCGCAATCATTTCAAAATCGAAGGAGAAAGAATATCCTTCACTATCTCTCTATTCTCTCTGCATACAAACACATTCTCATTCATACTTCTCTCTCTCTAGTCACGAATTCTCATCATTCTCTCTTGTATTCTTCACTATATCTTCATATTCTTACATAGGTATCAGAGCTCCCAAGCCTCCTGAAAACTTCTTAGCGTCCGCAAATCATCACACTTCCGCACAATCATCAATCTCCAAACTATCTCCAAAACAAGTTGCTGCTACAGTCTCTTGATCACTGGGGTTCAGGTCTCCCTTCCCAAGAGGGAAGGAATCTCGACATAACGTCAAGATAAGACAGTATACAAGTCTCTGGAACTCAAGAAAGCTTCAGCTCAGTCCGTCAAGCTCATCAAAGTTCAGCTCCAAGTTCTGTTTCTTGCAAAACCAGTTGGTACATACTATTATCCACTGCTCCAAAACTCCTCTAAGATGAGAGCATCTAAGGAGATGGCGACTTCAGTAGCTCTGAGGGGCCAAATAAAAAGTCCAACCACACATCTCGTCCAAAATGCTGAAGATAAGCCATGCGAGAAACCATTCTTGAGAAAGGTCCACTAAAAGGAAGCATTAAAGCTTGTTCTAATCATTCTCTAGGCAAGCATGTGAAGATGTGTGTTCTGACAACAACACGCACGACCAGCAAGAGGACAGCGAGGGTGTTGAAGTGTCTACTTTTCCAGAAGGAAGTTTAATCAAGAAGAGGAGGTCTGGACAGTCAATCCACACCACAAGCCCTTCAATTCAGGTGGATTCACAGCACGGTTATGGAGGTTCCAAGGAACTAGCTCTAGGTTCCTTGGTTGTAAGTTAGCCTCCTAAACTTCAATAAGCAGCGTGTTTATTATTTAAATTGGTTTCTGGTGTGTTGAGTGTGTTGTTAGTATCTAGGACAGCTCAATGTACTTAGAGTTGTTGAACCTAGTTTCATGTCCATGATACTTAAACATTGTGTATGCATTGTTCTAGAGTAGTAAGTTTGCTAGCATGATCATATAGCATCTGGTCAATCATCATTGTATTATGCTGCTAATGTTCTAGTTAGTCCAAATCCAATGAAACAGTGGTCTAACTACTGGTCCTTATAGTCTGATGTAAACACAGTAACCATTAGCTGGTGATGTGCATTTAGTTGCTTGTTATCTCATGCTGTCTCTGAATTAAATCGTGTGCATTCATATAGCTATTGCTTAAAATTATTGCTTGAAATACATGTGTACTGTCTAGAGATTTCTAGCATTGTTGTGTCTGTGTCTTGTCTAGCTCATGTGGTGGTGTACTGTATGCGTCTAGGTGACCGTTTCTATACTGCATGTTGTGTGTCTTGTGCATTGCTAGAGTCCTAGGAAAGTTTCCTGGTCATGTGTTGCATCATAGTTGTGTATCTGATTAGATAGAGTGTCTAGTCTATGCTACTGTCATAAATTGTCATTAGCATCTGTTATTGTAATTTATGTGATAAAATTAGCCTAGATGCCTGTAACTGATGAGTTATCATACATGAGCATTTAGTGCAATTAGTTTCATGAATTTGAACTGAATAATTGTTTAGATTCTGGCCATCTGCATCTCGTTAATCATATGGATCAGACTTGGTTGAGTTATCAGCTCTGATACCTAATGTATGTCTAATTCTGCTGGAGTTTGAGTGGTGTTTCAGGTACACAAGGGTGGTCATCTGTCCATCATCAAACCAAGACAAAGGAGAAGACGATGCCATGCTGTTCAGAGCCTACACGTGATGTATATTCTTGTAAATCCAGAGCCTACACATGATGTACATTCCTGACCATGGAGAGAAGATATTGTCCATGCAATTCAGAGCCTACACATGATGTAATTCCTGTAATCCAGAGCTACACATGATGTATATTCCTGGCCATGGAGAGAAGAACCGGTTATAAGAAGCGCAGACCATGAAGGTTGTTGAGCTCCTGGTCAAGAGACGCACAAGGAGAATGTAGACCGGTTGAATTAAGCGCAGGCCATTTGGCTGTTGAGCTCCTGTCAGTAGACACACAAGGAGGGCCATCACCTAAGTCATGAGAGACCGGTGGTCCAAAAGCAATGGAGAAAAGATCAAGGGAAAACTGGTTGGCTTAGCGCAGCTGTAGGGGTGATGCGCTCCTGGTTTTAAGCTCAGTATTGCTCACTCCAAAGCTTGGTCCTTCATCTATACTCTATGGATCAAGCTTTGAGGAGGGGTAATGATGGCAATCCTGAAGATCCAAGTCATCCATTACCTCACCTCAAATCAAAAGTGAAGTTATGCAAGCTGTGGTGTCCACACTTGCATCATAAACCGGTTCAAAGAAGCCACAACAAGGACAGCAAAAACTTGGTGTCAGAACAGATGGTCATCAGAGACTACTTGACAAGAAGATCAGTGTAGAGGCAGGCTGATTGGAATGCTATGAATCAGCCCAAGACGTGAGTTAGAACAGTTACCTTCTGGTTGGAAGCTATGAATCAGCCAAGGAATGGAGTTAGAACAGTTACCTTCAGTTGGGAAGCTATGAATCAAGCCCATAGCACGTGTGCATGTACCTGGTTGATAAAGCTTCAGGAACCGAGTACCGCCTTATCAAGTGGGGAATTCAAGTGGAGTTCACTCCCCACCATTCTTAAGAAAGGGAAGCACATAAAACTCTCATTTCAATTCGTTTATATGATTATTACTTGAAATGCTTTGAATAATTGTTTAGTGTATTTTCGAAAGAGCTGATGCACCTGTGGGATAATGTATCAGAAAATGAAGATGAAGCTATCCTGTTTTTAGGCAGTGGCGTGTCTAGACAAGAAGCTGGTGCGGTCATAGCCGCGGGTGATTCTACCCGCGGTGGAAAGCCAGCGACCGTATGCCGCGGCTCATGTCACTCGCCCGCTAGCAACCACAAGTTGAAGACCTTCAGAGCGGGGTGTGGCTGCGGGGTAAGGCACCCGCGCGCGACAAGATGAAACAGGCCGCGACCAAGAGCCCCGGGGAGGTGTACCCGCAAACTTTGTTTCTAGAGCTGATGAAGACATTAGCATTCCAAGATCATGAAGCAATCCTCCTAAGCTTGACTTGTTCCACATGGTCAAGCTTGAGGGGGAGTATTAAGAAGCGTCAATGATATGTGGAAGATGGATTCCTTGGTGGTATTTAATAAGAAGAAGCAACCAAGGCTGAGAAAGAAGATGGTACCTACTGAGACTCAAGGCGCAAAGAACCGGTCCATCCTTACCTTTCAAGGATGGAGAGTATCAGAAGAGAGGGGGAGACTACAACCAGGGTCTAAGAAGAGTCCAAGATACTGGTATGTGCAAGATGCGGAGTTCACACTTGCAGCATAATTTAGGCCACAATCCAGAGCCTAAGGACTCCACCATGAGTACCTGAAGTTCCTTAGGCTCAACTGGCCAATCCCTAGGCTTTGAAGAACTCTACTCTTTTCCTTAGTTGGTTTCATCCCAAATGGGTTTTCTGGCTAAGGTTTTTAATGAGGGAGATTCTTCAAGGTTCCAAGCTTGTCCAAGGATCTCCTATGGTCAAGCTTGAGGGGGAGTGTTGGAATAAAGACAAATAATGTTATGAAATCAAGCAATGAGAGAGACCTAACGTGACTTGCAAGCAAAGAAACAAGGAGTAACCTAACGTGACTTGCAAGCAAAGAACGAGGAGTAACCTAACGTGACTTGCAAGCAAAGAAAAGAGGAGAGGCACTTTGGAATAAACTAAGGAGACCTATGGGGAGAGTACTTCACGTGCATAGACAAGGGCACAAGCACTCACTCACTTGCAAGACAAGGACCACTCAGCAACTTGCTCATCCCCCATGCTAGCCAAGCACATGCTGTCTCTTTTGCTCCTCTCACTCCAAACAACAGATCTAGATCAGGCATGGGTCTCTTATTATATTGTTTCTATTGTTATTCATGTATGGGCAGTAGGCTCCTCTTGGTGTCTACTTAAACCATTGTAGCCCCATCATTCAAAATCAAGGAGAAAGAATCCTTCACTATTCTCTATTCTCTCTTGCATACAAACAACATTCTCTTCATACTCTCTCTCTCTAGTCACGAATTCTCATCATTCTCTCTTGTATTCTTCACTATATTCTTCATATTCTTACACGACCAGCTCCTTGCATTGGCAAACACCAGTAGGAAACTCCCTGGTATGTATCTAGAACTTGAGAAGTGTAGTTGGTTTGAGGTTAGCATATGTTAAAGTGTGTCCATTAAATCAATTCTTAGACATAGTTGGTGAAGAAGCCATTAATATTGCTCCAGCTGCAGCTCTTTCTCCCCTCTGGTTTTAATCATAATGCGAACATCAGCTACTTTTGAACGTATACACGTTTCTAGCACTAACCATTCTCAACAGAGTATTTGTTGTATCTGCAGTATAGAGAGCCTGGTCATCTACTATGGCGTGGCTACACGCTTCAAGAATTTGCAAATCAACGTTTTGGGAAAAAAAATGATAATGGAAAAGGCATGCAGATGCATATCCACTATGGCTCTAACAAGCTCAGTTATTTCACCTTTTTAACCACAAAAGTGTATCCTTAAAGACTCAACTGGTTTATGATAATCTTATGGTTTCTGTTTTTATGTTGATTTGTTGCTGAAGGCATCTTTCTTGTCCAGTATGCAGTTACCAAACGCATGCTTAATCCTTAAAGATGGACATGAAGGATGCATGTACAGTGACTGCAGTTACATATTGGCGATGGTGGCTCGAGTTAGGTGAAATAAAATAGAAACAGAAGCATGGCTTGCTTTACTCTTGAACCTTTCAAGCTAATCAAACTATTGTTCCTTTGGTAAGGTGATTCCCATGCTGCTTTGAACTTTGCAGCAGTAATGGAAGCACATGTTTTGTTTCTGTCAGAGAAATGGATGGGCAATCAGTACTCCAACCTCAGATCAGTTCCGAGGTAACTCCTTTTACTTTTGGATTTGTCTTGTCAAGCCTTTTGGATTTTCCATTACTTTACTTTGTTGCAAATACAATGGCCAACAACAGGTGATGGTGCAGGGGTGAAAGGCCGTGCTTATGGAATTAGGAGTACACGTATGGCTGGAAATGATGCGCATGCTATGTACTGAAACTCAAAGAATTTTCGGAAAAGAGAAACTCGTGACCGAGTTAACATGACATTCTCCACATGCGTCCACGTCAGTATTCACATAGGGGCGTTTTATGCCAAGTGTCCTTTTCTCTCTAACCGTTCAAAATTTTTCGGTGATTGTTGTTTATTGGGCTAACTATTTATTTTCTGCGATGGGCTTTTATAATTCTTTTTGTTAGCAGGCCCAAACTTTGTAAGAGTTCATCTTTCTAGATGCTCAAAGGTCATAGACAATTGCTGCCTCTTAAAATATCTTTAACTCTGATCTACACCTCTGTAACGTCTTCCTTTATCCTTCTATCTGATGCATTAATCCTGTGATTAACGACGTTATGTGGAGAGAGGCAACTCAATTTTATTGTTAAAGATTACCTTACTTTTTAATTTCAATTCTAGAGAGTTACAACTTTGTTTACTCTGATCCATCCTCTCCATTCGCAGGCTACGCTTATACAAAGATCGATCAACGTTCAGACATGTCTTGCAAGAAGGCTTGATTTATGAGCTAAATGTCATTGATGTGGCAAAAAGCAAAATCTTTCGTTTATGATCTGATTTAGTTAGCACGGCTAATGATTTGTTTTTCTTGGTATTGTTCTCAGATTTACAAAGCGTACCCGCGTGATTTCATGGAAGTTGGGAGAGTTGTAGTTGACTTTACTCAATCCTTCCATTACTTTAGGTAAGATCACTTCACATATGCATTCTTTCTTAGTCTGTCTCCAACTTCCGTAGGAAATATGTCTTTCGTCTTTCTTATTTTGTTATCATAACTGTTCAGTTGAACTGAGCTTCTGGTTATGTGTATACCTGAGTAAACGTCAGAATTCAGTCTTCATTCACCCAGAATCACTAATATGGATGGGAATTGCTTTATGTTCTTTAGACTGGTTGTGTTATTATATATCTTTTAGTGATCCATTTGTTGTTGTATCCATCTTTCATCAGAATGTTTCATCATACCAGCCTGCTACTATCTATTTTCTAATAAACTAATAGGAACAGGGGTTGGGTATTCTATTATATTCTGGTCACTGATATGAACTTCCAAGTCCTAAAAAAAGATTTGTGGGCATTATTTAATCTTATCATTATCATCCAAGATTTAAACTTCTTTAATAATTCATTTACTTCAAGAGAAATTATCACCAGAACTTGATCTGCAAAATAAGCTATTAATTTATTTGTACATGTTGATCTTACGCATTTGGAACTCGTGCAACTTGTAGCATTTTTTTTTTTAACATTTATATGACTTATTATGCGAAAACACGATGTTAACATAATTTGTAGAAATCTTTCCCATGTATTTAGAGCTTTAGGTTATTATGTGAGAGTTGTGGCATTTATCTTAGTTTTTAGATTGGAGGTTTTGCAAAATTAACTCAAAACTTGAAGTTAAATACAAAACTAATTTTTTTATTTGAATTTTAACTTACCTTATTCACTCTAAAATTTTTCATTATTCAAAAAAATGTCACTGGAGACTTACTAGAAAATTTAAGTAAGTCTTCGAAAATTGTGTTTTATTCTATCATCTTAATCAATTATTCACGAAAATGTTATTGCCATCAATTCACCCAACAACCATGAACAACCAATATGAAGCTCTTAATGCATCAAAAAATTGATTTTCAATCATTATGGGTGTGACTGGTAACCATAATAAAAACATTAGGAATGGATAGGAAAAAATGAGTAGGAATAAAATTTGTGGAATGATGAGGAATGATGATTCTTTATCAAAATTAACAAGGAACAAATCTGTTCTATAATTCTTTACGAAAAAAGGAACGAGAAGGAATGAAAAGGAAAAATGATTCCTCATGAATGGTAATTTTTTTAAGGAATGTTAAGGAACTTTGTGTTCCTCATTGTTCCCTTGGTTACCATTCAAAGCCTATATCTCATATCTTATCCACAAAAACTACATCTCTCTCAATCTCTCTCTATATTCATCCAAAAACTTAAGGTTTTTGATTCTAAAGTTTTTAAGGTTCATATAGTCATTCAAGCTCATGATTCCTAGTCATTAACGATTGAGTAGCGTTTTGGTGAAGTTTTGTGTGCTTGGACAGCTAAGCAAGGTTTCTCAGTGGTTTCAGGTATGAATCGAATAATTTACCCAAATTTGTTCGCGAGAAGACGTACACGTCTTCTGGACAGAGAAGACTTCCACAGAAGTCTTCCTGGTCAAAGCATATGTTACTTTTGCAATTAACTTTTTGTGTGGTTTTTAGAGAAGATTTTCGTGGAAGGAAGTCTTCCAACATTTCTTTGTTGACAAACAAATTTAGGAAGACTTCCCTTGACCGTAAGAAGACTTAAAAGTTGAGAAGACTTCCGTTGGAAGACTTACCTATAAGTCTTCTTGAGAAAGTCAAATTTTTGACACAGATCGATGCAAAACTAACACGTTTATCCGGGAAGTCTTCCTAATTATTTTTGTCAACAAAGAAAAGTTGGAAGACTTCCACGAAATTTGTTTTTTGTAAATTTTCAATTGCAAAAATGACCATCTTGGAAGACTTCATTAAAAGTCTTCTAAGAAGACTTCTAGGGAAGTCTTCTAGGAAGTCTTCTGGGAAGACTTTCACGAATGTCTTCTCTTGGAAGACTTTCACGAAAGTCTTCTACGATAATGTATAATAAACCTCCATTTCCTTCAATTGTAAAATGATTTTTTAAAATTTTATTGTTAGTTCATGTGTTTTAGACAATATTTGGGGTCCTCAATGAAATTCATACCTTTATTGGTGATAATTTAAAGGTTATCAACTATGTTTATTAATGTTTCTAGCTAATGATAGAAAACTTCCCTGGAAGTCTTCTGGATTAATTTTTGACCTTAATTTATTTGTTTGATAATGTTCTCTATTTTTGAATGCTGAAAATATTTATGTCAACCAGACAATGAGTATGAGCGGCTGCCTTCATGTTTGGAGCAAATTGGATTAGCAAATCTGGATTCTATTACTGGTATAGAACTTGATGCTGAGAATATATTAGTATTTATGTAACATTTAATATTTGGTGAATTTTGCTAAGTTTTCTTGAAAAGTATTCTCCATTAGTCGTATTAAATTTGACTAATTTTTTGTGTTATTATGTTTTGCTATTGAATTTGTATCAAGAACTTTAATAATGTCAAGCATTTTTGGCAAGATAATATTGTAGACATGAATATATTTACCAATTTTTTCATTAATATCTTTTTAATTTACAAAAGAATTCACAATTAAAATAGTATACCTACAAATCACAAAACGATCATAAACAAAATTATTATAAATCATTGCTCTACAAAACAAGTTTGAACTCCATAACATGATAGAAGACTCCGTTAGAAGACTTTAGAAGACTTCCACGGAAGTCTTCTAGTGCATTATATGTAGAAAGATTTTCTAGAATACTTTCCTGAAAGTCTTTCAAATCGTCTCAGATCTGAAAAACTTGCATATCCAAACAAATTAAATCAATGAGAAAAACATGAGATAAAAATGAGAAAGTAATATAAAGTTTAGTTTTTTATGAAAGACTTACTTGAAAATCTTCTAATAGAATACCTTCTCGAAGACTTACTTGAAAGTCTTCTAGACCCTAAATTTACTATTCGCCTAGAAGACTTCTGCGGAAGTCTTCTGGTGCATTATTTGTTGGAAGACTTCCGAGAAGACTTCTATGAAAGTCTTCCAACTCGTCTCAGATCTGAAAAACCTGCATATCCAAAAGCATTTCAGCTGACTTCAAAACATTGAAAAGCTTCAAAAATAAGGTAAGAACTTAAAACAACAAAAGAGTTTTTAAAATTTAAGAATTTTAAGCAACAAAAACTTACCAAATGATAATATATGATTTATAGATCTACCTTTAAAGAAGTTGAAGAGAACCATGTGATGAAAAACCTGCAAAAACAAAATAAATAAGTGAGTAACATGAGATAAAATAAATTGATATAAAGTTTAGTTTTTTAAGTTCAAACAGATTAGAGAGAGGTTTGAGAGTTTTAGAATGAGAAAATTACATTTTGTTGCAGCCATTTGAGAAGAAGAGAGATAATGTGTAATTTTTTCTTTATATAATAAGACAAAAAATTCAATAAAATTAAATATTTTCGATTCAGAAGCCTTTCAAGTAAGTCTTCTAATAGAATAACTCCTAGAAGACTTACTTGAAAGTCTTCTTGACCCTAAATTTACTATTCGCCAAGAAGACTTCAGCGGAAGTATTCTAATGCATTATTTGTTGGAACTTGGAAGACTTAAATCACCTATACCATAAACTCAAAATAACTAACCAATTAGAAACAAACAATTCATAAAACTTAATTAAACTTTAAAAACTAAATTTATATCACTAAAATGTCTATAATTAGATGATTATAATTTTTCACCAACCAAAACATGTTACAAAATTATTAAATTATTATTAAGATCTAATACACTAGATTTTATGGAATACTTAAAACTTCCACTGGAAGACTTATTGGAAGACTTAACAATAGGCGGGAAACATAAATTCTTCTAAAATTTTGAGCAGAAAATGATAGTTATTTTTTCCAGTAAGTCTTCTATTGCATTATATCTTCGAAAATTCAAGTCTTCCAAAACCCCTAAATCAAATATATTACTAAATCACATACAAAAACTTTATTAAACTTAAAATAAACATATAAAGTGTTTAATAACTACAAAAGTAAACACATATATGTCAAAATTAGTTTTAAAAAAAAGATTAAGATACCACAATCTAACCCTAAAAACACATACAATACTATAACATAGTTACCAAACCATAAACCAAAAAATATCATGACTAACCTACATTCACTCATCTATGTTGAAAATTATTCAGTTTTAGCAAATCAAAATTTACGTCATTTATAAATGTCTATAATTACAGTATTATGATTTTTACTAATCAAAATATTTTTTATAAAATTTATAAATTATTTTTAAGATCTACACCTTGAGAAAAATTTTGAATTACTTTTGCATTTGATTTGAGTTGGGTATATTTTTACATTTAAAATTAAGTTTTGAATTGTATTTGACAAACTCCCTTTTAAATTTATATGGTTTGTATGATATATTTACTAGAATATGGTTTATGTTATGATCCATAATTGGTGAGATCAACCATTCAAAGACCATAGCATAGTAAATGTGTAGCTCTAACAAAAACTAGCGACATTACCAAAAGACAAGAAAACCAAAGGGGAAGATTGTTGTTTAACTCACCAGCCATGTTTAGGTTGGAGTAGCGATTGCAGTCTGCAAAAGACCAATCAAACAGGCAGATATTGTCACCAACATGCTCTAGATCTTTACTATATGCTTCATTTATCCTATAGATGATAAAAGATATATAAAGGTGCTAAGTACAAGATACAAAATATATGATCATGGGTTTTCCAGAAGTTGTCCAAGGAACCACTTATCAAGTCTAAGATATGAACTAATAAATCAGTGGCTATATTAAAATTTTCATTTGATGACACTACCGATCTCAGGCTAATATCATAAACACAAGTTCCACTTTTCTGAGATGATCAGATCCTTTCAGAATCGATAACAAAAGAGTTAATTTCTCACAGTTTCTCAGGCCAAACATAGAAGAAATTAAACTCGAAGAGGAGGAAACGAACGTACACTCACAACTCATAGCTTGATCCTCCTCCCAATCGATACAATCAGATCGAGGAAACAAAACTAAAACCCCCGTGCTTCGAACATAACATGCACACATATGCTACACAGAAAAAAAAAACAAATGAGTTCAACAAGTGTTTTCAATTCCACGCTAAGTGGGTCAAAACATAAACATATTTTGGGTGAGACCAAAGAAGATTATATTCAAAAAGTTTGATATCTAAGCTCTTAATTTTAATGGGCTACACATATAAGAACGGATTTAATTATGCGATAATTCTATAAAAGTACCTTAACTATATTTTATGCTTTTTAATACCAAATTTTTTCACTATCTAATTTAATGCCCTATCTAATTATTTTTCCTATTTTAATACTGAATTTTTTTATTTTAATTAAAAATACTAATAAGTTCAAACAAAATTCTTTTAAAAAACCTAAAATTTACAAAACAAATCTCAGAGAATGCTAAATTTATTTTCTGTTTTAGAAGAAAAATAACTAAATTGTGTTTAATCTTAAATTCTGCAGTAAAAGTTTAAGTTTTATATATTACATTTATTTTGCTTTTTGAAATAGAAAACATTTTTATTTTTCCTTTTAAATTAAATTTTAAATTTTTCTCCTTAATTGATTTTCCTCCTTTCAAAACTTAAATAAAGATATTTTTTTTTTTGAGATTTTGGAAATATTTTAAATTTTGTAAGAACCTTATTAGTATTTTTAATTAAGATAAACAAAATGTGAGCATTAAAAGAAAGCACAGTTTAAATTTTTATTAAAAGAAATAAAATAATTAATAAGGATATTAAAGCAGGTAAAAAGAATTGGTATTAAAAGTTAATAAAATTTAGTTAGAGTATTTTTATGAAATTTTCTCAAATAAGTATATAGCTAAAGATTAGTTATTAGCAATGAAGGAATGGATTCCCCAATAAACTAATATTAATCATCCTCATTGGACCACAATTTACTCACACCATTTAAAATTTAAAAGACGAATATGGCTACATATCTTTTAAAGTTCAACAATTAAGACATATTTGCAAGGACACGCATTTTTAATAATGTATTAGCTCACAATGCTTCTCAAATTTGAACTTACATTTTCTACACCAAATGTTAAAAATTAAGGTCATCAGTTTTTTTTATAAACTAAATTAACCTCACAATTTGTGGAACTCTCTCACACCAACATTCACACAAACAATAAATCTATGAAAATCCAAAGAACAAAAGAAAATTGTTTACAACTTGAATATAATTGAAATAGAAAATATAGTAAACCCTGCGCGTAGCGCGGACAAACCACTAGTAATTTATATTTGATATTATTTGGTTAATTTTATACCGAAAAACATAAATATTTTTCGAATGGCCTTAATTGTAGGTGACTATAAACCAGGTTGAATATTATCTTTTAGAAATATATTAGCCATATTTTGGTAAAATAATTAATATAATAATAATTGTGGTTATATATGAAAAATTTATTCAAATGATAAAGAGTTCTCTGTCTTTGTTAATTTATTCAAATGATAAAATTTATTCAAATATAAATTATTTGGATTAAAATATACAAACAAATTGAAACGTACAATTTCCTAAAATTTAACATTTGAGCAATTCTTTTTTCTTTTGACAAAAAATATTTGAGCATTCTTATCAAACGGAATATATATATATATATATGTGATGTATTTAATGGATGAATTGTACATGGTATAGAGGTGCAGCGGGGGATGGGTTATTGTGGAAAACATGGGTTCGAATCTCCCTCTAAACTAAATTAAAATGAATTTTTTGGGGAATCTGGAACTGATAGGTGATAAATATGTATATGTGATGTAACAGATAGATGAATCATATGTGGCAGAGTGGTCGATTGGGTGTTGTGATATTGTGGGGAACCCGGATTCGAATCCCGTTCTAAGCATATTAAATATTTTTATTTTTATAATAAAACGACGTCGTTTTGGACTTTATAAATCTATGTAATCATCCGTTAAATACACGTAAAACTCCGTTAATATTTGACTAACAGAGACACGTATGAAATTTGAATATTATTTGAGTTGATGTATATTTTAGCACAGGGTGTGAGTGTGTACTGATCGGGACTGCGATCCTTTGTTGATGTACGAATTGACCATTTTCTCATTGCTAGGCTGTAGGTAAAGTAAATGAAAGTATCTTCTAACGTTGATACGTGTCAATGTGGCTTACAGTAAAGGCGGCGGTCTGAAGAAAATGTGAGATCTAATGTTTTGACTAATAGAGACACGGTCAATGTATGAATTTACAGTAAAATGTTTGTTGACGTATGAAATTTGAATATTATTTGAGTTGATGTATATTTTAGTACAGGGTGTGAGTGTGTACTGATCGGGACTGCGATCCCTTGTTGATGTACGAATTGACCATTTTCTCGTTGCTAGGCTGTAGGTAAAGTAAATGAAAGTATCTTCTAACGTTGATAAGTGTCAATGTGGCTTACAGTAAAGGCAGTGGTCTGAAGAAAATGTGAGATCCAATGTTTTCAAATTGCTTTTCTTTTGGCTTAGTTTTCGTTTCCTTTACTTATAGACAATCAGAGATTAAAGTCTGGAGATTTGATGAGTGTCATTTTTATCAATATTTAGGCATTTATTTTAGTCATTTTAGTGTATAAATATTGCATTTAGGCGTCATTAGGAATTGCATATGAGTTTGAGGCTTCGCTTAATGATTTCCCTTGCAATTTGTCTTTATTTACTTAGCTTAACACAATCCTCACATATTTTTTTTGTGTAACATTGGTCTATGTGGATTTGATCTCTTCTATATTAATGTGGTTTGATGTGCACTTGCGGTACTGAGTTTAGGGTTAAAACCCAATCCCATCAGTAAGCAAAGCATCCCTAGATTTCAACGAGTAACTTAGAATCATGTATATTTGTGTATTTGTCATCTCTTAAGGGATTATAAAAAATGATTTACTGTTATGAACCGAGTGGATTGTCATAACCTCTAGTTGGGTCATGGTAGATGGACTTGTGGTTGACCCATCTATTGCCGGTCCAAGTATAAACCTAGTCCATAGAGGTTTACTAATCCTAACCCAAATAGGATTAGGGTTAGACAAGAATGAAAAACCTATTGCACGTTGGTTTTGGAGACTTTCTTTTTTTTTCTATGTTTTGGACTATTTCCTTTTCTTGGTCGGTTGTAATCCTTATTAAAGGAACCCCCTTTGTGCTAATGATATACAAGTTACACACGATTTCATCCTTCTCTTTCTCTCTAGTTTACAACACGTTATCAGCACGAATTTCTCCCATAAACCCTAAGCTAATTCGATCAACATAAACCCTAGATCACCATTGATAAGAACCCTAGGCGGCTAGAAATTTCCTTTTCTCAACCCGATAGAAGAAAAGGCAATACCGAGTTCATCCACCAAGAACAAATCTTGATCCAATCCATGTACCAAGTCAATCCGAGGTTCGATCCATCCGTGAATCAAGTTCATCCGATCAAACCCTTCTCTTGGTGGTCCGATTCAATCTGATATACAAAAGGTAACTCAATAAACCCTAGTTTCTAAAACATCATCATAGAATGAACCTTGATTGAAACTAAGACCTAAAACTAATTTTGGAACTTAGAAAGAATTGCTAAGTTGCTGGATAGATTGATTGATAAACATGGTTTGATTGTTTGATTGATTAAAACCCAAATCGAATATATTAATGTGCATATAAAACCTAAAAGATTTTGCTTGATCAAATCGATTGTTTTATGGATAGAGGTTGTTTGATTACTGCTTTGGCCGATTTAGATTGCTATCTAGGTTAATCTAAAACTAAAACCTAATCGATTAAGGCATAAACCCTAAAACCCCAAATCGTTTAAAACCCTAGAAGTACATACTTGTTTTTGCTTTGATTCGATTGTCCTAGGTTGCTAGATTGATTGTTTTAAAGTCATATCTAAACCCTTAGACAATTGATAGGTTGATTAGGGAATTATCCCTAATGCAAAACCCTAACCTTGAAACCGTATAGGCCAAAACCCTAAAATCATGAACCCTAATCTTAATTGATCTTGTATGAGAGTTAGGTTGATAGATTGTTTGATTAAACCTAACTTGGTCGAATATGAAACCCTAATTAGGTTAACCCTTAATCGATTGACCTTATAAGGATAATTCGACCATATAGTCTTAGGACTCGACCATATTGTGATCCATTGCATAACTTCGAAAAACTACTCAAAACTCCTTCAGATCAATCCAACAGAAACGAGAAAATTTCTGACTAATTTTAGTCTCAAAATTAAGCGCATCACAGCCCGAGTTTCGGATACTAAAACCCAGAAACTAAATAGCAGAACAGCCGCAAAACGTGAATTTTCCGAAAACTCGAAAACATGTTTACGAAGCAGCTTTCGTAAGATTAAACTCATAATATATTGCGGAATAACCTTCATAAAATTGAACTCATAAACACTTTGAGGAATAACTTTTGTAAAATTAAACTCGACAACACTTTACGAGATTGCTTTCATAAAATTAAACTCGACAATATTATACGGAACATCGTTCGTAAATTTAAACGAGTTAATATTTTATGATACAACTTTCATAGAATAAATTTGACAACATTTAAGAAACGAGTCTCGTAAACAAACCTCCAAGTGATTCGGCAACCTTCGGAAAATCAAACAAAGATCATACAAAAAGACTCTCGGAAAAAGAAAGATATGGACCAAGTCTGAGAAGTGAACTTTGCCCATCAGCCTCTGTCCATGATATCACTGTCCTCTCTCTCTCTCTCTCTCTCTCTCTCTCAACTCATCGCATATGACCTATCACCAAATCTTCATCTTCATAGAAGTCTTCCTGATCGCCCTAGGCATCTCCTGGTCGCCCTTGGCTATTCGTAAAACGCCAAAAGATTTCAATGAAGGGTGGACAGAAGCGAAAAGAGGAAGGGAAATGAGCAAGCAAAACGGAGAAGAGACAAAAACGCACCTCCGAGAAAACTAAGGTATGTCCAACTTGGAAATTTTTGAAATCAAACATGGAGTTTCGTAGGAATTTACTAAGAAATAAATATGCTTCCGAGATTGCCGTAAACTTTAGGGAACTCAAAATCTAGGTGGATAGTCTAGCGAACGAAGTCTTATGTGATTTTCCCTATCTCTATCTATTGTTCCTTAACTGTTTGGGCAGATCTTGCAAACTGATCTAAAATCTCCCAAAACCGAGAAACAATTGCCACTCATATTCAGCTCGCTTCCTAAAGAAATAAAGAACTAGAGACACAAACGTCATCTTAAAATCGACTCGTTCCTAGCAATTTTATTAAAACCGACATATTCCAAGTCATCAACCTGAAAACCACCAAATCACAATCCCAACGTCATCTTTAAGTCGAACCAGATTGTTGATCATCGCAATCCTCGAAAGAGAAAACGTATATAACCCTTTAAAATATTGGTTCAGCCATTTTCTTTCGTAAAAAAAGGAGGGAGTTGGGTGCGTATACTAAACTCATATACTCCCATACTTCAAAATACTTTTGCCTCGGAATCAAGAAAACGCTTTTGACAAAGCAAAATCCCTCATCAACAGGAAGAAAAAAACTTAGGCAATGCGATGCCCCAAAAAGGCAAACGACAATATAAGATTCGTCTAAACGCTAGCAATGTATCCAACATCACAAATATAATCTTGAGGAAAATACAGCATTACTTGTCACAATCATGCGTTTAGAAAAAACTTGTACCAATATCAAACTGAAACTCGATGATTAGCCAAAGTCTTGAAGACCTTTTTGACTTAATAAAGAGAGTTTCGTATAAAACATCAAAAATTGTACAAGAAATCTCCAAACATCAAAGCATCGCTTTCAGTCTCCGTTGAACCAATTGTGTCATGGAAAAGCATCAAAAAAATTTGCGACAAAGAAAAATCGAGAATAAAAGTAGCAGCGAGCACAACAAATGGAACACTTTCTCCCCGCTAGTTGACTAAATCTACCGCTGGTTGACCAATTCATTCCGCTCGAGAAACGAATATGTCATGAGAATCCTCTCAAAACCCTATGAAAATGTTCCACGACTAGATCACAACAAAATAGACTTCGGTAAAACTCCATGAGTAACTACAAGCAATTTTCACCAAAGATCGAAATCAAAGCAAAAACGTTTCTCGTAAGATCTGCGGAAACATCGCTACTATGACATGTCCATACATCGCACTGATTTACTACCTTCATAAAATGGTCACCCATTACTTTCTTATAACTAAAGCATTTTATATGAAATAACAAGATCAGTATCTTTTTCTTTTTGAATAAAATTATTTATTCATCAAAAAAAGCATGTATACATCAAGTGCTTCCTTTTTTACTTTAAAAGCATACGACCACTATCTTCCCTTGCTAAAAAAACTAAGATATTTACATTCTTGATTGAAACCAGTACTGCAACAGCATCTCCATACCCTTTACTCCTTTCCTTTTCATCAAACTGATCTTATTACTAATCCCCTTGTCAATCATTTTTATCAACACTGTAAGTGGCAATAACTTCTCAACAAGATCAGTATCATGCAAAACGACTTCGCAATAAAAACGCGAATGAGGAAAACCTAATCCTTGCTCGTAAACGCCACGAGTAATCTGCAAGAAACACTCTCCATTTATTTATGTAAGAAGCCTTTCTTGTAAAACCTACGCGAAAAGTCCTTCGTACATTCAGATCAAGTCATAAGAAGCAAATTTTGTAAGTAAACATAACAGGTTTTACGAAGAAGTGTTTTCGTATAACAAAAAAAAGTTGTATGATACGAGATTGGACGACCAATCTAAACTTTATCTCTTCGCAACACGATCTTACAGATCTCATTCCTTAGGCCTGCAGTTTGCTGGCTTCTGCCTTTCATTCCCCTCGGTCACATCCGAACATGCAATCGTCCCGCAACTGACTCCGCACGGGATATGTATGAGACCCCTTAGGCTTCGTCTTCCTTAGACAAAAATGAAACAATTTTCATACGACTAAAAGAAGCATTATACGAAACATTCATAGTATAACTGAAACCTAAAGTGGAAAATCGTTTTCCACAACCATCAGCTATTTTAACACAAAAAACTCCGGCATACTTGACCTATCAATCTTGACAAATTTTCTTTGGCCCTTGGCTAATTACGCCTTCTAGTACAAGCCCGAACCAGAATTCGGCATCCCCTTTAAGAAAATTCTAAACTAACAAGACCTTAATCTTAAAACGAAAGTGCCATGGTATAATCCTTGACCAGCAACGTCCTAGGCTATGCGGCTGAACACATCCTTCATGCCAAGGCAAAACATTCCAGCAACCACCACTCCATCCAATCACTTAAATGACTAAACGACAATCCGAGATTTGTCTAAAAATGCCGATTGATAATTACGCAATAAAATTTCATATAACCCAGAATCGAAAATTATACGATAAAGTCTTCACAACGAGACTCAGTCCTAATAACCAAACGCTTAACGTAAAGCTTGAACTTGTCTATATACTCCACAATTCACTTTATGCCCACAATATTTTACCTATAAAAATGCGGCATGTAAGAAAAACTCGTAACAAAACTCTTGGAGCCATACGAAACATCCTTAAAAATGCACGAAATAAATATCGGAGGGCCGACTCTTCACAAAGCACAGTGAAGGAAAACACTTCTTCCCAGGGACAAATCTACGCGACCCCTTGGTCCTAATTCGTCTATCATAATTCAAACTACTTAACATCAAAACATGAACAACATTTTTGGCTGCGAACATCCGCAGACAAACCAAAATGTTTCTCCAACGCAGGGTTAAGACTAAAACCTTGCAACACCACTAAACATTTCAAGCCTGCAAAAATTTCAAGCACGAAACGCAGTATATGAAAGAAAAAATAATCTTTAGCATTGCGAGACGTTGCATACTCTTGAAGAATCGTTTTTCGACAAAATTGCCTTCCTCGATAAAAACACCTTCTTGGAAGACCAAACAGTCATACACACTAACATTTTCTCAAACATGTATCCTTTGCGAAGAATCAAAACGTTAATATCAACCATTATGTTTGTTGTTGATCACAACGAACTCTTAACGTCCTAAACAAACTAAGCTATCTCATAGAGATAGCTCTTATACATCCGACACAAGGATAATAGCGCTATAAAAGAAATCTGAAATTTTGGTCAGCACTTCCAAATGACTTAAAAATTATCTTTGGTGAGATGCTCGATTCCTACCAGACAAGTCGTATAAGTAGAAAAACCTATCGCAGACTTTAAATCGGTACGGAATCATGTCGAAAATGATACGGGAAACATAAGACGAAGTAGTCATCGTACCCCCTAACCGTTATTAGGCCTAGGTCTTTCCCTAAACCCAGCACAGTAGTCTCTAACATCTCTAGGCATGATATCAAAATGATATGTCTCTTTGTTTGTGTTCCAACGTTCATGAAATTCCGAAACAATCAAAATTTTCAATCATTCTCATGTAAAACAAACACTGAATATAATGATCTACAAAGAGTTAGATATGAGATGACAACTCATACTCTTCCCTCTACATTCACACGAATACAAACATGCTCTTAAGATGTGAAACAAAATTCATTAGAAAACAGCCGCGAAGCGGCAGAGATTCAAAGCCACATGCGGCCAGTCCCAAAAATGTAAATACGGCCACACTTGGCCAGAGCAAACAGTCAACAAGGCTAATCTAGAGGCCGGAAAAGGTGCAATATAAAATGCCATCAGCAGCCACATGCTTGATAATCTCTAGACGATACATAACTAAACCCTAAAGATTTCATTGGAAAATAGATCGTAAGAATATTAACTCCAAGACGAACTGTGAAAGGCTTGATCCCTTTGAAAAGGGTACGTAGGCAGCCTTTACAAGGCGCAGCCCCAATCTTATCGCATTAGGAGAGTGAGAAGACCACTTTCAACAGACCTGCTTAACCATTAATTCCGCCTAACTTAACTGACTTGCCTAACCTCTCGCAATAACATCGCAAAAATTTTAGCGAGCTTGGAGGCTAACTGTTGAGGTCAAAATCGGTCATGACGGAATCAATGCCTAAAAGTTCCCGAGAAACATTTTTTCTCAAAAATAAAATAAAAGTGCAGGAAACTAAAACTAAAACTTCATATATATTCAAAAAAGAATTATACGACAGGTTATCGGGAAAGACCCTTGAGCAATGAAACAATCGAATTAGCCGAGTCCAACCCGCCTGACGGCAAGCTGAATGCATCATGTCCAACTCGCTATCAGGCGAGTTGAGATTGCTCGTTCAACTCGCCTGATGGCGAGTTGGATTGTCTCCATCCAACTCCCCATCAGGCGAATTGGATCAGCTCGTCCAACTCGCCTCATGGCGAGTTGGATTGTCTCCATCCAACCTGTCATCAGGTTAATTGGATCGTCTCGTCCAACTCTCTAGATGGCGAGTTGGATTGTCTCCATCCAACTCGCCATCAGGCGAATTGGATTGTCTCCATCCAACTCGCCATCAGGCGAATTGGATCGGCTCGTCCAACTTGCCTGATGGCGAGTTAGATTGACCACGTCCAACTATACATCAGGCGAGTTGGATTAGCATCACCCGTCTCGATTGCGAAAAGTCTTTATTTCGAACCTTGAACACGCTGTCTCTTGTTTCATCTCGATTGGAATTACCACTGGAACTTTACGATAAAAACCATAAAGACTTGTTTTCTCGTATAAATTCAAATTGATCGTATAAAACGGCAATTGACTTAACACCAAAGTTCCCTCAAATATACGAGTAATTTTAACTATTCATAAAACCGACGACGTACCAAATGTGTTCTTTCGAAGAAATCGTAAAAGCGCTTAAGTCGAAAAACGGCCCGAAAAGGTCTAAAACACGATAATCATGAAGATCGAAGAAAAATGGAATATTTCCGCAAGGCGATAAACTCGACTTGGCGGTAAAAAAGAAAGGGCAACCCAACCTAGGAGGAATATATAAGGGAAGCCAAGACGAGGAACCCATGGACGATTCTCTAGATTGGGAGAACTTTTTGGACTTAGAAACCTTAGGATTTATTCTCGACAAATTCAGTTTCTATGTCTGGCACTCGATTACTAGACGAACTGGCCTAGGAAATTCGATCTCTTGTTCCACTCTTTCAATTGAACTACAATTGGCTTGATCCTCGAAAGGGGTACGCTGGCAGTCTTTCATTAGGTCCAGTCCGAAATTTTTTAAACCTTTTTCGTCTTTTTTGTTTGCTAAGCGAGTTGCGGCTTACATAGGTTTTTTCGACATGGGTGGCTATGCTAGCGAACTTAGTTAGGTCTTACTGTTTGTGTCATGCGATTTCCTTTGTAATCACGTTTCCATACAACCTTCATGTATGATTTTGTCTCTGGAACGCTCATACGCACATTTGAAATAAAGATCTACTTTTTCTAAACTCGCTTTATTGTCTTTACATATTTTCAGCGTTTATTTGGTTACTTGTCGTTGACTCTCGCAGAGATTCTGGGACCTCCGGGAAATTTAGATTTTCCTAACTTTCCTTATTTTACGAAAATCGACAGTAACAGTAAAGGTGGTGATCTGAAGAAAATGTGAGATCCCATGTTTTCAAATTGCTTTTCCCTTTAGCTTAGTTTTCGTTTCCTTTATTTGAGGACAATTGAAGATTTAAGCCTGGAGATTTCGGGAGTCATTTTTATCGGTATTTAGACATTTATTTTAGTCATTTTAGTGTATAAATATTGTATTTAGGTGTTATTAGGAGCTGCATATGAGTTTGAGGCTTCAATTAATGATTTCCCATGCAATTTGTCTTTATTTACTTACACCCTTAGAGATTTCCCCGTTACCCAATGCTGCTTTTACATTGCATATGTCTGCATATTTATATTTCCGCTTAGCTTCATAACAACAAACTTCTCTCTCTTTCATCTTAGCTTGACACTATTTTCACATATTTGTTGTGTAACATTGGTCTCTGTGGATTCGATTTCTTCTATACTAATGTGGTTTGATGTGCACTAGCAATAATTAATTTAGGGTTAAAACCTGATCACATCAGTAAGCAAAGCATTCCCAGATTTTAACGATGACTTAGAACCATGTATATTTGCGTATTTGTCATCCACTAAAAGATTATAAAAACTGATCTAGAACTCTGTAGATTCAAATGAATAAAGAACCATTTTGAAGGGTAATAAAATTTTCAATGAAATTTTTTTTTTTTGAAACTTGCATCTTTTATCGCATATAACTATTTTTTATAGGCCTCTCAAATTTATTTATAAATTTAATTTTCTTGTTCCTTAGTAAATACATCTATCACTACATATTATTTTAATAGCAAAATAATCATATTTGGTTATTTTCAACCGTATTGATTTTAGAAACTACAATAATCACGTCAATTTAAACTACTGATGTAACACCCCCGAACCGTTCTAGGTATATGGTTGAACCACCCGTCAACAATCAAACAAGAACATGACCGATAGACCAACCAACACCCAAGGTTAGAGATGAGCCAACCGGCTAGCCAACAATCAAACAAGAACATGACTGACCGTCCAACCCAACACCATGGTCCGGAAGGGCTATGTGACGGGCTAGGGACGATCCGGTCAGAGTCATAGAACTTACTCTGCGACATAGACCAGTTCACCACTAACTCGTACCGCTAAATCAAGGCATAAGGCTTTGCAACCTTACCAAGAGTTAACGGTTCCGTTAGAACAAGGACTAAGGCTTTTTAACCCGTACCAAGACCTAACATTATGGTAGACCGGAGTTAAATATCAGAGCACTCATGATGCGCATATAAAACAATTACTTTATTGATTCAAGAAATATTCATACATTGAAATAATTCAAGACTTGGTCCGGCTTAATGCCAAATCGTGTCAGCTAAACACAAATCAAAATACCGTATACAAAAGGCATGAAATCTACTCCGGTGGTCCAAACGTCCAGCACCAAGCTATCCGATCATCCTTACTAAAGCTACCTGCAAAAAGGACAATGGAGTTGGGTGAGTAACCTAGTGTTACTCAGTGAGCTGGTGGCCTCTACCTGCAACTTATAAACTAACTCAAACAACCCAAAATAACAATAAATCTATTGGAAGAATGCAAGCAAAGCTAAGGCTACACAATCTATCTCTATTTACTATGTAATCAAATTGTTACTAAGCTAGACTTGGTCTCCTGCAATGATCTAACTTCAAGTAAAAGGAACATTCATGAAAGCAAGTCAACAACCAATCTCTACTTAACCATATATATGCTTGAGTTCAGTACTCATGTAGTGTTAGACATTTAGACTATACAAGTATCATTAATCGGTCGACCAACAATCAGACAAGAACATGGCAAACCAATGATACCGCATAGCTTTCAATATCCACCACCCTTCATAAGCAATCTCTCAAACAATATAACAGCCAACTTCGGGTCTATACTAACCAAAGAGACACCAAGCCTAATCCGGTACCTAACCGAAATTAGATCTCAGTGTTAGAAACCTGCATAACAATCAATCACCAATATTCAATAATAATAATCTAACTAACTACGACTCGATCTAACTCGTAACACCGTATTTCGGTGTTTACTTTAGGGTTCCGTAACCCTTTACCAAACACGACACTCTAACCTGGGCCCTGGTGACTTTGTTTCCCTCCTCTACATCGACAATATCCTATCTCCCTACCACAGAGGCTAGCAGAAGGAACTTTCAACCGACAACGGCCCACAGTCATTCGGGTCAATGCGTGACAGCCCACAGTCATCCGGGTCACTGCCGGACATTACACCGTCGTGTAACACTCAGCCCTAGGCCATGACCCCGTTTCTCTGAGTCTTTCCGATCCAGCGAATAAAGAGTTTCCTTGAACCTGCTGAATACGAGGTTGAAGAAACACTAATCACCCCTAAACATGCCTAGCATGTGCGGGTTACGCACATGCTGTCGGCACACACTCAACACAAAGAAAAAATCAAGAACCTAACGTAAGGCTAAAGTTCATGATCTTAACTAGACTCGAATCTACAACACTAACCAATAGTAACAGTACTCCGGCCTATATGGCCTAAGACCCTTAGTACCGACATATAATAAATTAAACAACAATATCATAACTAAATAAATCAACCAGTTAGTCACTCCCTTACCAAGAGCTGACTAGACTCAATCAACAATATTAATTAAACAATCAAGCATTAACTAATCTAACATAATCAACTCAATCAAACTGTTACCCCGATAGTTCAACCTCCTGCTACGAAACTATCTTTAAAGATAACATGAACCTGCACTAAACCATATCAACAAGAAAGAATATAAAACATGATGCACCCTAGTCCTAGTCAGATTATTAACTAAGTCTTAACTCCATAACATCTCAGCTTAGCCCGTGCTAAACTGAGTCTGATTCAATAAATAAAATATACCTAAAGACTCTACCATGCAATAACGTGAGCATTCTACTCTATATGAAACTCGATATATCCTAAGTTCCAAGTGGAACTCAAGCATAACCAAAAACTATCCTAAATTCCAAGTGGAATTCAAACATAACCAACTCACTAATCTATATATCCTAAATTCAAAACGGAATGCAAACAATACCAACTTATAGTGTTCTATGCAGATAAGCAGCTGGTTGATTGGAGAGGACTTGGCCAAAACCCATTGCTGACGTCTTGAATCGACTGGAATGGACTGACCTTGACTTGGACAGAACCTCGGATTGATCATGAAGAAACTGACTTGGACTGATCTGGACTCGGACATAACTTTCTTTAGCTTCTGGAAAGTTTTTCGGACTTCCAGGTAGAGCATCGGCTTAAGAAATTAGCCTGATCTGAACTCGTGGAACTAACCTGATTTTGGACAGCACCTCCACTTGATCATCAAAGAATATGACTAGCTTGGACGGATTGATTTGGAAAGAGCTTCTGCCTAACAATCTCAGAAAATCTTCTAATGGACAGAACTTTGCTTCTCGGTGGAATATCGGTCTTTAGAATCGACCATATTCTTAACTCGACCACTTTCTCTCTCTCTCTCTCTCTCTCCCTCTCTCTCTCTCTCTCTCTCTCTCTCTCTCTCTCTCTCTCTCTCTCTCTCTCTCTCTCTCTCTTTACCCACATTTTTCGAGTGTCTTTGTTGTGTCTGTATGTTTGAAACTGAAGGAGGGTAGCTGGTATTTATAGAAATCTTCGGCCAGTAACAACGAGCCACACGAGCGACTGTGTGTTAGTCTGCATGCTTCTGGTTGCATGTGCAGCGACACACGGTGTACACATGTCTTGATGCATGCTCAGGCTGCATGCAAAGTGACACATCCACGTTCAGATGTCTCTCAGCATGGCTGGAGTGCATGCATCGTGACACACGGGTAGCTACATGTTGATTCGCATGCGCAGATTTCAGATACTGCGACACCTCGTGCTTCTGCTTGTGAAGCTGCATGCTATATCTTCATGCACGGCGACACCTCGAGGTTCTGTTGACACTCAGCTGGTTATATGGTTGACAGCACGTTCTGGCCACAGGGATGACAGCTCAAGATTCTTGGTCGATTTGCACGATTTCAGCCCTACGGGTATATTTTCGACCCGCGATCAATCCCGAATATTTTTCCGCTCCCGTTCTGATGCTCTGAATATTTTTAATAAATCCCAAACTGAAATCTGACTTGACGTAAAATATTTCCCAAGCCTCTGGTTTTCCCCGAAAAATTCATAATACCAAATTAGGGTTTTGACCAACTTCGGGTTTTCCCGTCGTGCTTCGATCTCATCGTGTTTACTTCCCGTGCTGCTTAATTCTCGTCCTGCTTAATTCCCGTCCTGCTTAAATCCCGTTCTGCTTCTGATGTTTAAAATAGTATTTTACGAATTTTTCCGTGCTTAAATACCTTCTTGCTTCTAATGTTTAAAATAATATTTTACGAAGTTTCGCAGAAACCTTCGTACCTAAGAAATGTCGTGCTTCTAAAAACGTCGTGATTCTAAAAACGTCGTGATTCGAAAAATGTTATGCTTCCAAAACGTCCGTCTTGTCAATCTAAGACATTGTCTAACATGGTAGAGCAGCTTACTTTGACTCATGGTTCACTCACGATTCATTCTTCGACCTCGTATTTCAAAATTTCCCGATCAATCCTTATCGCTTGCGACTCGACCACCAGGTTGATGCTCAATCACTCTTCCATTTTCTCTGAACCATGTTAAGTTTTATATGACCAAACTCAACATCCCTCATCAAACTTTGCCCCCAAAAGCTTGGCTCCAAATTTCAATTTTGTCGATCTCGACCATTTTATCCCTTCAGACGGGTTACAACAACGGATCCATACTAATTTTAGGCAACTTAAAAATCTTAACCACTTCGATCAAAAAATGCTTAACGACCTAGTGAGGTGTCTTTGTGATTGAAGCTCTTGTCTTTTAAAGCCCCGATAAATGAAATTATGTGTTTTACTGACAAATAAAAGCGGAACTTTTTTTTTAAAACTAATCTTTGTTGAATTCTAATATAAATAATTTGATAAGTGATGTGAAGTTAATTAGTGTCAGATATGTTTTATATTCTATAGCATAATAAAGAAAATAAAGAAGTGGTTGCGGTAGTTGTAGAGCGTGATTGGTTGAGATTTTAGTTTTTGATTTTTATTTTATACCGACTAATATGTGTTTTACCTTAGTCTTTAGCAATACTTTTATTTATACAAATCGGTTGGAAAAAAAATATAGCCACATGTGTTTTTTCTTTAACTCAAAAGTATAATATATTAATGTACTACAATAATATGATTACAATCCATGGGATTGTATTAAACTAGAAATATAGCCTCCGCGCAAGTGCGGGGCCGAATCCGTTTTTAATGCTTTAAGTGTGTATGAAAGTTTGTTGTTCGTATCTTGTCTAAATCTTTGTTTTTTTTTGCATTTTGTACATTGGAGTCATCACTTCCATTGAGTTCACTTCCATTGAGTTCACTTCCGTTTTGTTATGTCTTCAAGTGAAGTGTAATTTTCATTAGAAAGCCGAATAAAAATCAGGAAGATTACGACATTAAGTTATGTACAGAAGATAATTTGAAAATCAGAAAGTTTAATCCCTAAAACTTTATGTATTACTTTATGAAAACTATAATTTATATGTAGAGATAAAATCTTTAATTTGCTTGTTGATATGGAATAATAATATAACGTCTTGACCGCCCACGGTTAATAAGCTGTCCATGTCCACGCTCTCGGCCCGTGGATCATATCCCATCTGACGATCGGTTCATTAATTTTTTCAAAGTCTCCGAATCATTGTTTACTGACCCTACAATCACCACCCGATCTTTCTCGTGTTTTGAATTTATTTGCATGGTATCGTGGACACCCTTAAAAAGACCAAACTGTAATATTATTATATAAAATTTGGTTTCTGGTTTACAAAATCTTATGTAGTTCAGTTGGTTATGTCAATCAAATAAACATTGAGGTGAAGGGTTCGAATCTCATAGTATGCAATACATCATTTTTTTAAGCAATACATCATTTTTTTAAAAAAAATTGCGTGGAACTCACTTAACGCTGACATAACGGAAGGGGAGAGAGTAAAGTCTTTCATTATAATATAGATTTGATTAAGTGATATATCATTTTCTAAGAAATCAAATTCATTTATTTGAGATCACGTGTTTGTTTTTTAAAATTTTGTTAGATTGAAATTATTTCTTATAGATACTACCTGATAAATAACGGGTTTCTGGACTTTTACTGAATTCTATCAGATTTTTAATTAATTAATAATTCTTTTAAAAAATTGGATGGAACCCACTTAACGCTGACGTGGCGGAAGGAGAGAGATTAAACTCTCTCATTATAATATAGATTTGATTAAGTGATATATCATTTTCTAAGAAATCAAATTCATTTATTTGAGATCACGTGTTTGTTTTTTAAAATTTTGTTAGATTCAAATCATTTCTTATAAATACTACCTGCAACTGATAAATAGCGGGTTTCTGGACTTTTACTGAATTCTATCAGATTTTTAACTAATAATTTTTATCAACCAAACATGATTATATACATAGCCGTGTGTCAATTAATTCGATCATGTATCTGGATCGGATATACAACACTCCTTAAAACTCAAAACATTATAATTGTTAAGGATTATCTAGATGGTTGACGATAATAGTTATCTCATTCCTTGTAGTTATCTCTGTCTTCGAGATAGTGTTTATCTAGATCTATATGACGGTCTACTCCATGTATAAATAGAGAGATATGAATGAGAATAATATACATCCTTCCACAACACGTTATCATCACGATAGTCCCTACCCTAAAAGCTAAAAGCCAAAAAAACCCTAATCTGCCGCCGAACTTCAAAAAGGTCGTTCTCTCAAATCGTATGGACCCAGAAAACGTGTAATATATCAAATCGAAACTCTCGAAGAGAAGAATCTGTAGTTCTAGACGGATTGTCAATCCGATCTCATACGCGCCCTCACGACCTGTTTTAGTTCGCGCCGCCAGATCAACATAAACCATGATTTCGGCTCAACTTCAAACCGTTGTATCTCCCAAACCCCGTGGATCCACACGACGATCCACATATCAAATTAAAGCCCAAGACGAGAGGAATCTGTTTCCGCAGACGGCTTGACGATCTGAGCTCTGAAGCGTTCTCAATCTCAATTACAAAACGCGCCGCCGACTTACCTAAAACCCTAATCATAATCTGTTTTAAATCTGATTTATGTATAAAACCATTGATCCCTTTTGTTTTTAATCTCTCAGCATATGGACCAGCTCGATCCATGAACTGTCCGCGACCGAAGGAGATCCGTTCGCGGTCTACTCTACATCTCTTGGAGGTCCATTCAACCCTACACACAAGAAAAGGTAAAGATCTAAACCTAAAAACTAGATCTTAAGAACCTAACCTAAACGTACTTGGTTTATATCCTATTGCTATTATAAACTGAAACCACTAGTACGTATATTCATGCAATCCGCATGAAGCTAAAAACATAATCATCTTTGCTATGTTTGTTTGTTTAAAATCCAAGAGCTTGTTATATAAGACCGTATTGTTTGTTTGCTTAAAAACCGAAAGCTTACTATGAGAGATTGTATTGCTTACGAACCGTTTTACTTGTTAAACATGAGATCGACTAAGTGACTAAAGCTTAAACATGTTTGCTTGATTGATCACCTGTTTAAACGAATCTGAACTTAAAGAGTATTGCTGAGCCTTAAAACCGGTTGCTTTACTTAATCATTACGCTAGGTTAGAGTTATAGTATTTTGAAACATGAATCACTTGATTGCTTTTTATCTTGGACTAAGAACTGATACTTGCTAGAACTTGAATTAGATCAACCGATTGTTTGAAGCTTGTATAGAACTTGTGTAGAACCTGCAACTTGTATCGCTTGCTTGTGTGCTAAGTCTAAAGATAAAACCGTAAGCTCATATCTGAACGTGATAGCTTTGTAACTTGATCGTATTGAATCCGTATTAACCGTGAGCTGTGAAACATTTGAACTTGAATCTTTATTGTCAATCGATTGCTTATATCACCATGTACCCGAGCTTAAAAACCGGATCCATTAGAGGCCTTGAAAACTCATTCTTATGTCGCTTGGACTGTAATGTTTTGTTGTTCACTTGTTCGTCTTGCTAGAGTTCGAAACCGAGAGCATGAATAATTTTTGTTCACCATGAACTCATCGAATTTGATAGTTTTGAACCTTATCGTTTTGACTTGTCTTAAAACCGGCTTAAAAACCGTGAGCTTGTACCTGCACATGAACTTGATCATCTTGCATTGACTCGGAATTAACATTGCTTGTTTTGATATTACTTGAAGTTGTTTGATGTTTATAAAACTTGCGAAACCGAACCTAGAAAAGACTTTGAAATCTCTTGCATGATGATTGCTTGACCCGTAATGCGTTGTCATATTATCTTTTGTTCACGTATTGTTGATTGATCAAAGCCATATTTCTAGCTTGTTAAATTTCGAATATGATCAAGCCCTTGAAACCTTACTCCATCGCATGTTCTCATTATACTTGCTCAAAAAGAGACCGTATTGTTATACTGATCACATTTCTCGATTCATGATTTGTTTCGTAACTTGCATGATAAGAAAGAAACCGTATGGTTATGCTTGTTTTTTTTTAATTTGGTGCAAATAAAAAAAAACCTATATAAATAATAAATGCATTATTAAAAAAAATAAAAAAATATATATATATATATAACAAAGAAAAATATATACCTCCCTATATATGTAGAAAGTATAAATAATAAGAAGAAAATCGTTATATATAACCTAAAAGTATGAATATATTAATAATTTCATATGTGGAAATTTGACCTCACGAAATATACTGACCTAACTCCATCTGGTGATAATTATCTTGAATGGGTCATGAACACTACAATTGCCCTGAAGTCTAGAGGACTCGGGAGATGCATCATTGATGGCTACAATGCAATTGAAAGTGAAAAGAACAGAGCCATAACTATTATGTGCCTCCATCTCACTGAGGAGCTAAGAAATCAATATCAAAATATTAAGGATCCTTTCGACCTTTGGAAAGAATTAAATTCCAGATTTTCAATGACATTATGGCGAAAGGCCATTAATGAATGGAAGGATCTCAGATTCCAGGATTTTGAATCCGTGGACCAATACAATTCTGCTTTGATGAAAATAGTCTATAGTTTTGAACTATGTGATGAAGTGATAACATATGGGGATCTAATCTATAAAACCTACTCCACATTCCATCCAAAGGAAGTGTTGTTATCACATAAGGCTAAGAATTTCACAGCCTATAATGACCTATTGTCATATCTATTGAAAAAAAGAACAATGGAAACAGAAAACAAAAGATATCATCAGCAGATTTGATAAGCTCCAGAAAAGATACATTGAGCAAAGAAACAGTGAGATAAGTCCTCCTCTAAATGAAAAAGAGGAATCCGAGGCAGCTGCTCGCCAATATATGGAAGATATGGCCGGCTCATACACTGACCATGAGGAGTCTCAAACACTCGACCAAATGGAGTCTCAAACACTCGACCAGATGAGACCTCCTACAAATGATAAGGAGGAATCCAAGGAGCCTGCATGGCAACATATGGATTGTGAGGCCGGTTTATACCTAGACTAAAATTATAAGCTTTTAGACATCTTGAAATAGAAAGCTTTGTGATTTTTTTTAATTTCCTTGTCGTTTTTTTTAATTTCCTGCGGTGCTTTGTTTTAAACTCTATATTATGAAATGAATAAGTTTTATTATTATTATTATTATTATACAAAGCACCTATTTATGGAAAATTTCGAAAAAAATTCGAAAATTAATTTAAAAAAAACGAAAATTAAATCATAAAGTCTATATTATAAGATTCATACTTTATAAAGATGAGTACAAAAGATTAAAGAGTATAGTTGCCTAGTTAAAAGAACTATGGCCAAGGCAATGCCTAAAGGGCTAGAGAGATCCAAATGATCTATATTCACCCATGAGACCCATTGAATTATAAAGATTAAGTATAAATGGTTTCCCCAAATGAGAAACAATGGGTAAGAAAGGAAAAAATAGGATTCCTACGAAAGATTTGAAATAAAAACCGCCCAGAACTATACTTATGTACTCTACTGATCTAAACTATGCTAAGGATCAGTATGTTAAGAGGCAAAAAGAGCCATGGATACCCAAATTGGTATACCCACGAAATTACACTTAATGGCATGACTGGATTAGCCATCCATGTCTAAAAACTTGATTGCTATTGCAAAGGCACCAGAGTTATCCCATAAGATCTCACGTTGTGTAACATGTACACAAGGGAAACTCATTAGGCTTTATTGTCCTAAGCATCACGAAAAATAAGTATGTTCATGAGGGGGAGTGAGGATTAAACCCAGTGATACATGACCATACAAGAAAATTCGCGTAACATGGGTTGTAACCATGTCATAAAAGGCTTAGAGATTCAGGTTCTCTTGGTGATAAATCACCCAAGTCCAGCCTAATGCTTAGGGACATTATGAATTTACATGTACAATGCAATGTATGCATCAGGCCATATAAGTGAGCATAGATATTCCCATCTCAGATTGAATACGGGTCATAAAGCCAGACATATACCATCTTGAGATTTTTATTAAACAAACCACCACAGACATATGTGCCGTCTAAGATGGAACCTCTGAAGAGGATTGGGAATATATGTTGGATAAGTATGTCTTTCTCCACGAGTATTAAAGAAACCTTGAGCCAAATATGGGTGATCAGATTGTGGCTAGGTACACGGATTGCATGATTATGAATCCCACTATCCAACATCAGAAGGAGAAAGATATAAGCTGGATATGATAAGAAAAAGAGAATGGTATTGACCATCATTGTCTTGGCAAGATCCTCGGACCAGAGAATGAGGTTTAAGACGTCTAAAGAAAGAAAAGATTATGCAAAGCTAGCTAAATTAGATGCCAGACACATAGACCCGAGAAATGAAAAGAAAAAGGTCATACCAGCTTAGCACCAAACGAATTTGATGTCCTAGAAGAGACACAACCAAGTTGCTACAGAGTCTATAAGAGATAGACCAATATGTTCCATAATAAAAGGAACCTCGGAAAAGAGAAAAGGTGCATAAAATATGAAATCCGAGGTTAATAAGGAAACCAGACCAGACATAGAAATAAGGTCGGCCGACTGAAACATCTAAGGTACCAGACCATGTAGCTTGGGACGCCAAGCTGCTAGGTATTGAAGGTCCTAGATAACAAGATCTCAAACCAATTGGATCATGTCTGGAATACAATGGAACGCAGAAAGGGTATCGATACCAATGATATAAAAATGCGCAAGATAAGTAGCACTTGACCATAGAGATATATGCGAGGATCATGAACCCACGTAAGAGTACTCATAAAGATAAAAGAAACCGTGGGGGTAGAATATAAATAAAGAGTGATGGGCGTATTGGCCACATAGAAACGCCATCAGACAAACCAGTGATGAATAAAAGTTCTTGTGAGAAAATCGTGAGATAATAGAACATTCAAGCATGGCTTGATAACACAAGGATACTCACAGAGATTAAGAAAAGTTTATAAAGAGATATACTCCAATGTGGTGGAGGCTACTAATTTGACAAAGTCTGGTCATAGATTAAAGTATGTAAAAGTAGCATATGGTTCACTGGATAAACAAAGATTAAAGGTACCACAAAAGAGATAAGAAAGATGAGAAAGAAATTCTCTAAAATGAAACAATGCAGCTGCATAGACTAAGTAAAGCTTAGCAGAAAAGTTCTATAAGAACAATTCAGATCAGTCCATGTAAGCATATAAAAGATGTATGGATTCCTTGTGATCAAAGATTGGCTACAATGGATAAAGCCATTGGTACATACGAAGTGATAAATGTCTGAATGAACAAAAGACATGAAACAAAGTGGTTCGTATGTGTTTGGGTCAATGACTCAATATATATTGAAATGTCCACGTAATGGCTAAGCCATGAGACTAGAAGATCCGTGGGACATGAAAGAACCTGCGAGTAAGATTTAATCGCAGATTAAAAGTCCATCTGAGTACCGGTCGAGTGCCATCCGTCCAACCAAGACACAGAGTGATCAGCAGCAAAGATGTACGTCATGACCACATCTTAATGGAGTTCCAGAAGACATAAAGACGTCCAAGAGTTACAAGTTCATTCAAGGGAAAATCCAACTGATCATCTTCAAGTCATAGGCAACCTCGACGTTCCGGAAGCTCAGACACCAGATAGGAATGCGTCATCTACAGTGGTGCATTCATCAGGGGGAGTTACATGTGTTGTACTCTTTTTCCTGTCCTGGCTTCCCTTTTTACCACATTGGGTTTTGGGTTTACCAGGAGAGGTTTTAATGAGGCAACATCCAAAGCATGTAACAATCCCTGAACCAGATGCGTCAACCAAGGGGGAGTGTTAAGGATTATCTAGATGGTTGACGATAATAATTATCTCATTTCTTGTAGTTATCTCTGTCTTCGAGATAGTGTTATTCTAGATCTATATGACGGTCTACTCCATGTATAAATAGAGAGATATGAATGAGAATAATATACATCCTTCCACAACAATAGTAGAAAAGCCTTCAAATTGTTTGTTTTCTAATAAAAAATTATAAATTCATGCATATTTTATCAAAATGGTCAACAAAAACGATATGTGTTTTGAAAGAATAGATCAAAATATAGTAATAGCTTCTAAATCGAATAATAATTAAATAGTGTAATTTGATGGTTAGAACTATGTTACAATATATGACAAGAGAAACTCATTTTTAATTTAAAATCGACAATTTATGTCGTTACTGTATTTCAATGATGAGGATACATTATTCTTCATTAGAATATTTATACTATTAAATCATACATATTCTTTTTAAATCTATTCCAAACAAATACCATATTTTGAAAAAAAAATGATAAGAATATGAAAACTCAACTACAAAGATCGAAAACAAGAAAAATAATAATAATTTTTTAGATCAATTAAATGAAAAAAACAATATGCGCCTTTTAAGAGCGGATCAAAAAGGATAAGTAGTTTAGGTTGGACCATTACATTTTTTAATTTCCTACTTATTTTGTCAAAATCTAACAATAAACATTAATATTTCATCAAAATCTAATAAGAAACATTAAAATATAGGTGAAAATCTAATAATAAACATTAATATTTGATCAAAATCTAATTAAAAACATTAAAGTGCGAGTCAAAATTCATCTCACATTCATGTATCTATTTCTAATTTAGTATGTATCCTTTTGAATATTGATCTATTACGCTTACAATAAAATGATAAATTAGTTTGACTAACTTTTGTAAAATAAGAGCATAACATTCATAATATATATCCACCATTCATCTAAACATTCATAAATTAGAATACTTTAAATATGAAAATTTAAGTCAAATTGTATTACAAAGTAACCACCCATAGGTTCAACTAGTAGTCAGGTCTTAAATTTTAGCGTATTTTTCTGATTTTATAAAAATTTAAATAACGAGTTTAAACAAAAAAACAAACCGGACTCCATATAAAATCATCAGTTAGTCAGTTTAACCGTGGGTTCGGGTCGTGACCCAAAATACTGGATATAACGCTTTATTTGTAATATTTAAATGTAGATACATAATCAAAAATGTAAATTTCTTTCAAATAATTTATTTTGTGTCGAAAATAATCTCGCGATTTGAAAACACGGATCAAAATCTAGTTATAAACTTAAACGTATAAATTATGCATGGTACGATGGATGAACTAGCTAGTTTTAATGTAAACTAATACAAAATGGCGCGTTTGGTGGTTGAGTATATGACTAAGCATTTCATTGTAATAGGAATGATAAATTAATTGACTTTGACATCATTATTCTTACGTTGACTTGGTCCATATAATTGCTAGTAGTCGCTCCCAACAATCGAACACAAACTCTTTGATGGCTTCTTCCTCAACTCCCATGGTCGACGGACACCGTCAAGCGCGCCCTCAAGTGTTCATCAACTTCCGAGGAGACCTACGCAACAGCTTCGTCTGCTACTTGGAGGATGCCTTGAAGCATGAGGGCATCAACTACTTCATTGACACGATGGCAGATCCAGGCGACAAGATGATTAAGCTTTTCAACCACATCGAGGAGTCGAAAGTCGCACTTGCGATTTTTTCTGAACGGTACTCAGAATCAAACTGGTGTCTGGACGAGCTGGTGAAGATTATGGAGAGGGTCGATGAGAATAAACTTAGAATCTTCCCCATCTGCTTCCATGTGAAGGTAGGAGATGTAAGAAACCAGACAGGGAAATTTGGTGAAAACTTAAGAAAAGGAGAAAACCGTGACCTATCTAATATTGATAAATGGAAGAAAGCTTTGCGGTCAGTTTCCGGAATGGTAGCTTTGCGTTTGGCGGCTAACAGGTAATAATAAAATTGTATGATCACTAGAGTTCATTAACCCAATAGCCTTAAAACTCCTGACTATTTGTGTTAAAGGTCCCGATTCAACTAATATTGGTCTTTTGGGTTCAACCTCATAGTATAATATATATATATATATATATATATATATATATATATATATATATATATATATATATATATATATTCTACTATTTGCAAAAGGATTTTTGCATTCGAACTCTCAAGTTAAAAATTAGACCGGTTAATATTGATGATATCTTTAATTAATTTATATTTATTTCAGTTGATTATAAATTAAATATTAAATAATTATAATAAAAATCCCCCAAAAAAGGAAGTTGTGTGTTACAAAAAATAGAAAAAAAAATAGTTTATCATCATCAAAACTTTAGAACAGCATTAAAGGGGGTTCTTAAGTGAATTTCTTAAGGCGTGAAACCCATGAACAGTGTAAGAATCGGTTACAAAAACTATAAACTAAGAATCGGTTTTTAAAAATTTCTTACACTATTCACAGGCCCCACTGACACGTATCGACTCGCGATTAGTTCACTTTTAAAAAAAAAACTAAGAAACCCAATGGGTTTCTTAGGGTTAATCATGGTCTTAGAAACATATACTTTAGAGCTCGTGAAAGGCTAAGAATCTTATTATAAACATTAATCAACCTTACACACGTTACAAAATAATAAATCATCATCTATGATGAATTACATATTATTAAAAATGCATTCTTTTTAATAATAAAATTATTATTACCTATTTTATCTCCTAAAAGGTTAAATTTTATTAAATAATAAGATAAGTCTGTGTATATGTTTATTGAATAAATGAAGTTAATATTATCTTAATTCGTTTTTTTCTTACAAAAATATAAGTTATTGTTGGGGTCGAAATCTGTCACAGCGAAATCAATAACTAAAATTTCTCGAGAACCATTTTAAAAAAAAGAAAATAAAAGTATGGGAAACTAAAACTAAGACTTCGTATAAATTCAAAAAAAAAAAGAATTATACGACAAGTTATCGAGAAAGACTCTCGAGCAACGAAACAATTAAATCAGGCGCGTCCAACCCGCCTGACGGCGAGTTGGATTGCCATCATGCTAGTTGTGCTAGTTGGGACTGCTCGTAATATATTATTTGATAAATTAGTTTCATACATGTCGCGATCACTTTAATTTTCAAGATAGTTGATTACAAAAGTACCCTTAATGAATTAAAATGTTACGTTTAATTACCATTATTAAATTTATTTTCCTTTTTATTTGACAATTTCTGATAATTAGATTTTAATTTAATTTATTTTTATTTTTTCTAATAAGATATATAATAAAGGAAAAACTACAATTTTTAAAAATGAAAAATTTAATAATATTCATATGTAATGTGATTTCGTCAAAAATGAAAGTTAACAAAAATAATCATGATATTAAGAAAAATAATGAAATAAAACATATTATTTATAGTAATATTTTATTAGTTTATACATATAATCTTGATATAAAATAATAAATAAAAATATATTATTTTATAGTAATATTTACTAACTTTTATACATATAAATTATGGACAACTCAAAACATATTAAAATTAAAAATAAAATATTAATTAATTTTAACAATTTATTTCTTTTGAAAAAGATATATGCATGAGATTTAAAATATTATCTTTATACTCTTTTATGTAATTTTAATAAATCAACACTTTAATTTATTTTGTCTATTTAATTCTGAAAAATATTATGTTATACAAAACTTCACTAAAATATATTTATATATTTAAGAGAACAACCAACCTAAATCTAAATAAAAATTCCCAAAATATTAATTTACTTAGAGAAACAAAATATTATGGTTGAATTCAAAGAAGTAGATGCATTCTAATATACCTAAGTAATAACTAAACAATCTAAATATTAGTATATATATATATATATAATTATCTCAATCCTAGTTAGTCCAAGTAACCTAGCCTGACTGATTATTCTCATTCATGTTGCATGCAGGAGCGAGAGCAATTTTATCGCCGAGGTTGTTTCTAAGCTAAAGAACGTGATAGCCATGATTGAAAGAGGGGAAGGAACCAGCATGGTTTCTACTAGTACGTCCTCTATGAGGTCTATAGGAAATGATTCATTTAGAGAAATCAAACAGCCTAAAGCGCCTCTCCCCCGCCATGGAATGCAACAATGCCTGAAGCAATTGGAAGAAAAGATAGATTTCGATTCCAAAGAAACTCAAACTGTTGGAGTTGTTGGGATGGCTGGGACTGGTAAAACAGCCCTCGCAGAGATGCATCATCAAAAGTGGCACTACAAGTTTTTGTTCAATGAGTTTTTCCGGGGATTCCGTGAAAAGTCAAAAGACTATGATTGGGTGAAGAACACGCTTCAAAATGCTCAACTCCAAAGGACAGGCAATGTAAAGATCTATGTCGTTCTAGATGACGTGAGCGACAAGAAACAACTGGAGTTCCTTCGGACGAACCCTGGACTTATTAAAAGAGGAAGCAAGATTGTGATAACAACACGTGACAAGGGATTGATAGAAGATTTAGTTGAAGATACATACGTGGTCCCTGGATTGAACGACATAGAAGCTTTACAGCTCTTCAACCATCATGCCTTCAGTGGTCAAGACTATGATCAATATCCCCCAGAGAATTTCATAGAAATGTCAAAAAGGTTTGTGGAATATGCGGGAGGCAATCCACTAGCTCTCCAGGAATTGGGAAATGAGCTTTGTGGGGAAAATGAGGCTCACTGGAGAATGAGACTAGAAACGCTGCCACATCTTTGCAATGAGAACATTGGAAGAGAACTAAGAATTAGTTATGACGAGCTGACTGAGAAGCAGAAACATGCATTTCTTGACATTGCTTGTTTCTTTAGATCTGAGGAAGAAGGTTATGTAAAACATTTACTACTGGACACTAGCTCCGATGAAGCTGGGAGCAGCGAAGTTAGAGAACTAGCCGACAAGTTCTTGATAAGTATATCTGCAGGCCGAGTAGAGATGCATAGTCTCCTCTGTACACTGGGAAAAGAAATTGGCTCATCACTAGAAAATAATTTGGGGAAAAGTAGACTGTGGAATCATGAAGATGCTCTTGATGCTCTGATGCGCAAACAGGTAAGAAAAAGAATTCTTAAAAACATACATTTTCCTTAGTTTTGGGTGTCATTTGAATTTGAAGCAAAACAGGATGCTGTTTCTGTTTGCGTTTTTATCTTGCTGAAAACTAAAAGTATTTTTAAAATTGGGAAGAGTGATTTAGAACATAAAAAAAAAAAAAAAAAAAAAAAAACTCTTACGTAAAATGTAAACAAAATGGTCAGAATCGCGTCTGAAACTGTTAAGTTGGATGAGTTTTTCTTTAACTCAAAACCAACTAGCAGAAGTAGATGGGCATATATCATTTATTAGATAAGCTTCCATGATTAACTTTTGGGTTTAGATTAAATTTCATTTGGTTGTTAGCAGGGAACCGTTAGTGCAAGGGGTATTTTCCTAGATATGTCTAAAATAGGCAAGGGAATAGCCTTAGAGAGTAACGCCTTCATCTTAATGCCGAATCTGCGATACCTCAAAATCTTTGACTCTTGCTGTCCTCGGCAATGTGAGCCTGTTGACTGCAAAGTAAACTTGCCTGAGGGACTTGAGTTTCCCTTGAAAGAGATCCGATATCTCCACTGGCTCAAGTTTCCATTGGAGGAACTTCCACCAGACTTCAACCCGGAGAATCTTATTGACCTTAGGCTACCTTACAGCAAAATTCAGAGGGTTTGGGGAGAGAATAAGGTGTTTTTTTTTCTTATAATTTTAATGTTGAATTTTAGTAGCTAAAATAACATTATAATTTACCTGATCGCTTTATATGTTGAATGGTTATCACAGGATACACCAAATTTAAAGTGGGTGGATCTAACTCATTCGAGTAACTTGACCGACATTTCAGCTTTGTTGAATGCTATATCTCTTAGACGGTTGAGTCTTGAAGGTTGCACTAAGCTTGATAAGTTACCAGAAGGTATAAAAAATATGAAGAGTCTTGCTTTCTTGAATCTCAGAGGATGCACAAATCTCTTGTTTCTACCAGAGATGAAAAACTTAATCTCTCTCAAGACTCTCATCCTCAGTGACTGCTCAAAGTTTAGCGACTTTCAGGTAATTTCGGAAAATCTTGAATATCTACATTTAGATGGTACTGCGATTAAGGGGCTCCCTCCTTCCATCCAAAACCTCGGAAGACTTATTGTCTTGAATCTGAAAGACTGCAAGAAACTTGAGTCTCTACCAGACTGTCTTGACAAGCTTAAAGCTCTTGAAGAACTGATACTCTCTGGTTGTTCAACGCTTAGAAATTTTCCCCATGTTGGGGAAATTATGGAGAGTCTTCAAATATTATTACTCGATGGGACGTCGATCAAAGAGCTTCCAAGTACATTATTACACTCTGGTAATAACTCCATCGAGCAAGTACAACGGATACAACTCCGGATGACTGGAGTATCCTTGTTGCGGCGTCTATGCTTAAGTAGAAACGATAAGATCAGCAGCTTGCAATCAAGCATCAGTCAACTCTATCATTTGAAATGGATGGACTTGAAGTATTGCAATAATCTTACATCTCTTTCAACGCTCCCACCGAATCTACAATGCTTAGATGCACATAGTTGCACCTCACTAAGAACAGTTGCCACTCCTCTAGCCAGTCTCTTGCCATCAACAGAGCAGACCCCATCCTCATTTATTTTCACCAACTGTGAAAAACTGGAGCACGTTGCAATGAACGAGATCATGTGCTATGCTCACAATAAGAGTCGTCTGATTTCAGATGCACTGAACCGCCAAAATAAGGTATTTCTTTTTTTTTCTAGCTAATCTAACCTAACAATAAGTAGCGTATATTACATATTCAGAAAAAAATTCTTAGTATGTATGTAGTAAGTGAAAAGCATCACTAATACAGTGAATGTAATACTCATCTTTGGTTTTACTTCAAAGGGACTTGCTTTTGAAGCTTTGGTAGGCACTTGCTTTCCCGGAATCGAAGTTCCGGCATGGTTTAGTCACAAAGCTTCTGGAGCAGTCATAAAGCCAGAGCTGCCTAGACATTGGAGTGAAAGTGGGTTTGTTGGAATAGCTCTATGTGCTATTGTCTCATTTCATGACTACAAAATCCAAAATAACAACCTCATCGTGAAATGCATATGTGACTTCAAAAATACCATCGGAACATCCTATACTAGCTTTTTCAACTGCGATGTTGGAGGTTTATCCGAGGGAGGCAATGAGCAACGCACGGTCAAATCTACTCATGTTTTCATTGGCTTCACTAGTTGGTTGAATGTCAACAAATGTAAAGAAGTTGGCAGTAAGAAAGGGTGTATTCCTACCAAGGCTTCCATTGAATTTAAGGTGACTAATGGTACTTGTGAGGCTGCAAACTGTGAGGTACTAAAGTGTGGTTTTAGTTTCGTTTGCGAATCTGATAATGGTTCTTGGAAGGCAAACGCTGACGCAAATCCAACGATTTATGAATCTAATGATGCAAACGCTGATGCAACTCCAGTGATATTTGAATCTAATACTGGTTCTTCGGATGCAAACGTGGTTGCAAATCCAGTGGTAGAAGGAGAAATACAAGGTGGAGGCAGATTTTTGGGTTTCTTGAGAAGAAGCGGATTGTTTTAAAATTTATTATTGCAAAAATGTAAATGCATTAACATCAAATGATAATATCAATGGTGAAGGAAAATGACTTCACCGTGAATAATATAAGCTCAATAGCTGCTCAATATATTTATCCTAGTACTAGATGATAACCCGCACGCATGTGCGGGATGAGATTTTTATACTAATGTTTGTTGTTAAATGGTTTTAACATTTTGCAATACTACAGTAGTTATCGATTATAAAATGACGAATACAAATGTTGGTATCTTAAATTAATGACGTTTGGGGCCTTGTCGGTTTTGGTTTGATTGAAATGTATTTTCAGATTTTTGTATTATGCTCATAAATGTCATTCCGGTTTTACTAATTATCGGGTTGGATTTGGTTTGGTTACTTTCCAATACAGTTTGGATTGAATTGTAACCAATATCTGAAATCATCCCAAAATATATTTTTTAAACCTCAAAAGTTGACAAAAAAATTTCAAAAACATTTAAATTATTCAGAAATCTAACTTAAAATTAGTTAAACTATCTAAACTAACTAAAAGATATTAAAAAAACAAATAAACAAACCACAAAAATCTTTCGAATACTATAAAATATATAATTACCTTAACATATATAAAAATATTAACATATTATACATATTATAGTTCGAATTTTGGTTCGGTTCATATTATAACCAAAACCCAAAGTACTAAGCTAATAAGTCTAATTTGGATATTTTTATATAACGGATCAGATCCATATTCGGTTTTTCCGGTTCAGATTTAGGTATGTACTTCAGCTTAGGGTAAAAGCCTCAGACCTAATGTATAACTCATTTTAATTATTTTTAAGATTTCATATGCACGAAAAGAAATTAAGTTTTGCGATAAAGTGACAAAAGGGGATAAGGTTTTCTGCTCTCGATTTGTCTACTATTAACTCTCCATAAGTGATTTAATTTTCTACCTCCATAAAATTGTGTTATCGTTCTCGTCTCTATTTCATTGATATGAGTTTTGTTTTTCTTTTTAACTTCTTCTTAAATTCGGTAAATTACATAAGTGTCAATTTAAAAAAGATGGACATGTGTAAAAATTAGTTCCACTCTAGATACATATCTAAGAATCAAATATTTGAAGAAAATCATCGGCAAACTCGATTCACAGGTTAGTGTTCAAATCTAATATATCAAGTTGTTATAGAATTTAAGTGCAGACTCAAAATATAAATGTGTCTAGTATATATTCACCAGTTTGGTCTAAAAATCATCTAATTCTAAAACAACAAAAGAAATTACTTATTTGATAAACCTACACTTTTAAGATTTAGTTTCTTAAGAGTATACCGATAAAAATATATATAATACTTTACCATTCTAGTATATATATAAACCATGTATAAACTAAAAACTGTTTGATTTATTAAATAATAAACCATAACACTTATAATAAATAGTTTAAATCTCTCACTCTTTCAATTATAATAGCTAAATGGGGTATTATTGAGAAAGAAATATTAGACAAATGATCAAATCTATCATTCTTCGAACAAACTCAAAAGAAAGTGATTGAAATCATGTAATGATATTTCTTTTAAAGCCTTTTAGGAATAAATATAAAGACTAAAATATTTAATCTGAATGAAATAATATATATATATATATATATATATATATATATATATAATGCATCAAATATTAAAAATTATGTTCATTTAAAAAAATGTATTTCTAGAATTTTCAGGATCAAATAACATATTAAAACCACATAGTTAAAAATTAATTTGTATACATAAAAGTATATAAATTAGAGTACATTTTGTTAATTTACAATCATGTTTTTGGTAAATAAATCAAAACAATCATTTTATTTACTTTATATGGTATATAACTATACTTTAGTGATATTGACATATATAATATGTTGTATATTTGTTGTAACAAATATTAAAATCTTAAACATTTTCCACTTAAAACTTTAAATTAACATATTTATATATTTTATATAGTATATAGTTTGATTTAAGTGATATTAATATATATATACATATATATATATATATATATATATATATATAATATGAATATCTACTAATGAGACTTCATATTCGTACGGTTTATGATAATTTGTATCTTGCTTGGAAAAAAACAATGTTAAACCATTGATCATAAAATTTTTAATGTTAGACTTTTACTATTTTAGTAATTTATGTTCGTTTTAAAAAATTCAAAATATAACATATAAGAAAAATTAAATTTTTTTTATTATATATTTAATGTAATTGTTTAATTTATTTTAATAATTTAAAATTAAACAAAAAAGAGAGAATACAAAAATATATATATTCATAATCATTAAATTGCATATATATCTTAATTATATTAGGTAATTCCGTAACTTTTATTTAAGGAAATAAAAATATTGCTTTGTACAATATTAATCTTTTTAATAGTTAGTCTAATAAAAATTATAGTATATATTTATATGGACCAACTTATTTTTCTAAAGATTCTAAGAATCGTTCTGGTGATGACACGTGGCTACAAAATATGTTGTAATGCTCCAGGATTAATATATAGGGGATGATATCAATAAAATTAAAAGTTTTTTAAATCTTGGTTGAGTGTCTACATCATAGCTGTAAAATGT
>CAJHQP010004755.1:0-52132 GCA_905132765.1 Moricandia arvensis | reverse complement strand
GAGTCAAACTGAACTACGTCAAATGAATTTTGTAAACCGGACAGAATCAATCCCAAATTGAAAACAAAAATTAAACCCAGTCAATAGGAAAACACTTCAGGTACGAGTTAAATAAAATAAACGAATTAAAACGATAAGCTGTTATTCCGTTACTGGCTCTATGCTATCATCAAAAGTTGGCTAACGTCATAGTTCATCAGATAACCTTTTATACCAAGAGTATTCATGGCAAGATGGTACCCTGAAACTTTATAATGGCAATATCCAAACCTAAACGTTGTAACTTGTATCCAAACAACTTAGAATAATAAAAAGGCATCACAAAACATATACATACATAAGTTTGGTTGCTGTTTCAGAACCCTTAAGAACGGATAGGTAAGGGAGTGCGACGTGGCGACCTTGGAGGCGCATCTCTTAACTGCTGTCCGTTACAGTCGTAATAAATAACTCCGGAGAAATCCAACGGCTCACATTTACCGCCCATCAAGATCTCTCTCTGCCAAAGACCATGCTCTTCCTCCTCCTCCGCCGCCGCTCTCTTCTTCTCAGGCTTATATCCTCCGCTGTAACATGTGGTTGTCAAAGTCATAAGAAACTCTTTAGGCCGTGGAGATCTCATCATGTTCCATCGACCACGGGAAGTTTCGTTGTGAGTACGCTTCTTGGGCTTGAGCTTCTTTGAGAGGTGGCTTGCATGTCTAGCGCAGAGAATCATTAGAGAGACGAGATAGGTCACGCTTAGACGCTTGTGAGAAGAGGAGGATGTGTTATGTTCTGGAGTAGTAGACCGATCCATCTCTTCGCCGGGAAAGAAGATGAGAAAGTAATAACACTTCTACTTTTTGTTTTGTTTTGTGTTATAACGGGTCAAAAGTCAATAACTCGATTTTGAGGCGTATTAATCTCTAGTGTCTAAATTGAATGTGGAATGTATAATAAATACAGACGTGTTGATAAGATTATAAGAAAAAAAAGGTGTTAGGTTACCGGTGGAACCGGTCTCCATTGTGTTGATTTTGTGTTATTGTATTTATTATGTTGTCATAAGTTGGAGAATTAGTTTTTGAACATTTGAAACAATCGTTTTCATTATTGAATTATATACTATTATGTTCCATTAAGTATTTGAATGTTCAAAGTATAACGATCTTTCATAAAGATATTAGAATATCATTGCCGAAAAGAAGAAGTCAGGAATAGGGACTGGGTCAACATAGAAATTATGAATGCTTTTCAATTATATTGCAGAAGGAGAGATCGAGTAGTGAGTGGCTGATATGGTAAGTCACTGGACCAATAGCATTTCATCTTCAAAACGTGTAAACAACGGTAAGTCTTAATGAAACAAAACTACGGAATTCTAAGAAGTTTGAGATTTTGAGCCTTTTATTCTTGTTGTTTGTTGTTCCTGATTAATATATCTGCATGTTTCTAAATAACCTATGTTTATTGCCAAATTGGTAAAAAAGTGGTGAATCCATAAATATTGTGCTTTGGGATTGTACAATTTAAATATCTAATATAAATGTCATAGTAGAAACTACAATTGTTAATATTTGTGTTTAATACTCCCTCCGTTTCAATTTGAGAATTCAGAAAAAAAAACACCAACTTTGCATGAATTACCAAAAAAAAGATGAACTTTTGGGCTGACCAAAAAAATATAAAACTTTTATTGACTTTAGAATTAATTAACAATATTTTCGTTGACTTGCCAATTTAGCACATTGTCAGTAAACTTAACAGAAAAATTTGAAGTCGTTTATTGTTGGCGTTAGGTGAAACGACGTCGTTTTCAAATGAGATGAAACGACGTCGTTTTACGTAATTTGAAAATAAAAACAAGTAGACTCCTAGATTCGAACTCGGGTTAATTGAAACAAATGGCAAGGTATTTTATCTCTGGATTAGTGACACTTTCAATGGATTTACTAACACATTTAATTTTATTTGGTACTAATTGAATATAAAAAAATTCTCTAAAAACTTTAAAAGATCTTTAAATTTTCAAAAAAATGAGAAAATAAAGATCTTTTTTTAAAAAATTGATAAAAATTGATAAAAATTGAAATTAATTATACACACATAAAAAGATACCTACATGTTAAAATTAAATTAAAATGCTTAAAATAAATATTGTACCCATTATGAGTGCGATTTTAATTTTTAGCTAATACTTGTAACTTTAATTTTTTGCATTTTCTTTGAAGTTTTAAACATTTTGGAATTTTAAAAAAATTGAAAATTTTGGAAGATTTTTAATTTTTTTAAATAATTTTTTTTTTTAATTTTAATTTCAAAAGTAATTTTATAAAAAATTATTCAAATTTTTAAAATTGTAAAGATTTTTTTAAGTTTTTAGAGAATTTATTTTATATTCAATTAGTACTAAATAAGTGTAAATATGGTAGTAAATCTATTGAAATTGTCACTATCCCAGTGGTAAAATACTTTGCCATTTGTTTCAGTTAACGCCAACATTTAACGTCGAGTTAACACAGTCTTAATTGATCATTAACGGTGTGTTAAATTGGCAAGTCAATTGTAAGTTTCTTAATAAACTAACAAAGTCAACAAAAATACAAGTTTCTTTTGGCCATGTTCGAGTACAAGTTTCTTTTGCCAATTCGTGTAAAGTTCGTGTTTTTTTTGGCTGAATTCTCGTTTCAATTTAGATATTGTTGTAGAGTAAAATTTTTGTTTCAAAATAAGTATTATTTTATGATTTCAATGCAAAACTTATTAATTTTCTTGTTATTTTATTTTTATTGGTTGAAATGTGGTTAGGTTTATAAGTAATGATGTTTTTATTTTGAAAATATATAAAATTAAATATTTTCTGAATCTATGTGTAAAAATCTAGAACGTAACTAAAATGAAATGAATGTAGTATAATTTTAGCACATACTGAAAATGAGCACAGTTTCGCTAGTAGGTTTAAGAGAAGTCTTCCTGCTGATTTTGAAATTAGACAGATAAATATAAAAGAAGTTTTATTGATTATAGTTGAACCCGGTTAAAAGTTGGGTACACATCTTTTTAAATATGGAACAAACGAATTGTAATTCATTACAAAGGGCACATGTGCCTAATAAGAGACATGTGCCGAGATGAGAGGTGATTGTGCCTAGGATAGAGGCGATATGTATATTATTGATGTAATGCTTTGTTTATGAACTCACAAGATTATAAGAATAATTCTCTCTTATTAGCTTAAGAAAAATAACTCAAAAACTCAAGCTCTCTCAAATCACAAATCTCTCTCTGTCAACATGTCATAACTCGACATGCTTATATATTACGATATAATCCTAATCCTATAAGTAAAACCCTTATTTTGATAACTTACTAAACACGTCATGTTTATCTCTTTATTTATAATATAACTAGGATTAGGATTATTTTTTGACTAAGCTTTATTCAAGCTTATTCCAACATTCTCCCCTCTAAGCTTGAACTTCATTTTCTCCACGTCTTGCACACCGATCAGATCCCTCATCTCTTTATACTTGATTCTCCCAAGAGCCTTTGTTAAAATATCTGCCTTCTGCTCAGTTTCATGAACATGCTCGACTTCAATCAACTTCTTCTCAACACATTCTCTAATAAAGTGATACCTTGAGTGTATGTGTTTACTTCGACCATGAAACACCGGGTTCCTTGTAAGAGCTATTGCCGATTGATTATCTATTCGTATGATTACTTTCTCACATGGCGTTCCAACAATCTCACTAAGAAGATCTTGAAGCCAAATCGCTTGCCTTGCTGCCTCTGTTCCAGCCATAAACTTTGCTTCACAAGAAGATAACGCCACTGTGTCCTGTTTTTGAGAGCACCAAGTAATAGGGCTATCTCCAAAGTAAAATATATGACATGTTGTGCTTCTACCATCATCAGGGTCCATGTTATGACTACTATCACTGTAACCCACCAGCCTTCTCGTGTTTGACCTCGTTCCTTCAAAAAACAAACCATAGGAGGTACTACCTTGTAAGTACCTTAAACACTGCTTTATTGCGATTCCATGTGACTCTCTAGGGCTCTGCATATACCTACTTAACACCCCAACACAGTAAGATAAATCAGGCCTTGTGTGTAAAAGGTAACGTAAGCAACCAACAATCTTTCGATAGTTTGTTGCATCAATCTCCTTTTCTCGTTCTGATTTTGATAGTCGCAGCCCTGAGTCCATTGGTATTTGTACATCATTGCAGTTCCTCATGTTAGCTTCTTCTAGTATCTTCATTTCATACCGGCTTTGATTTAGGGTTATTCCCTTTTCGGTTTGATTTACTTCAATCCCAAGGTAGTAAGTCAATTTCCCTAGGTCACTCATTTCAAACTTCGTCGCCCTCTCCTTTTTGAAGTTGTCTATCGCTTTCATATTTGTTCCTGTAACGAAAAGATCATCCACATATACTGCAACACAAAGAAGATCGCCATCCACCAGTTTTCGATATACCGAGGGTTCCTTTAAACATCGCGTGAATTTGAACTCAAGTAATATTTTGTTCAATACAAAGCCTTATGTAGCTTGTATACTTTCTTCGCATCCCTTTACCTCAAACCCTTCAGGTTGCATGACGTACACGACCTCCTTTAATTCCCCGTGTAGGAATGCAGTTTTAACATCAAGGTGATGTATCTCCCATCTATTTGCAGCTGCAAGATTGATAAGTAAACGGATCGTTTCTATCCTTGCTACAGGAGCAAAACCTTCATCATAGTCTACTCCATGCCGTTGAACATAACCCTTAGCGACTAGACGAGCTTTGTACTTTTTGATGCTTCCATCGGAATTTCTTTTGAGTTTGAACACCCACTTCAATCCAATTGGTTTCATGCCTTCAGGTAAGTCAACAAGAGTCCATGTTCCGAGTCTTGTTATTGAGAGAATCTCGTCTTCACACGCACATATCCATTCCTTGTGTTCTTTTGCTTCTTAAAAACTCCACGGCTCATCGTTGAGACACATAAGTAAACGTTCACCTTCTTCCTCGGAGAGTAGTACATAGTCATTTAGATACTTTGGTCTCGTACTTTGTCTTTGTGATCTCCTTAACTTGGGTTGTCCATCTTCCAAAACATTCTCATCGTCATCACTTTGTGTATTGACTTCCTCTTGATCAGTCTCGTCTTCTTTATTGTCTTCTACTTTTTCAGGTTCTATTTCTTCTTCACCATGTTGTCCTGTTTCTAAGATTCCATGATTTCCAAAGGTTCCAATCGCAATCCTGAAATTCCCAACTCTGTCTTGCTGTGAGTTAGTTGTGTTCCAGTTCCAGCCTTTTGTCTTGTCAAACACAACGTTTCTACTCACTATTATTTTCTTAGATTGTGGATCAACTAAACGATATGCCTTGGAACCTGGTTCTGTCCCGAGATGAACTAACATGCGAGACCGATCATCTAGCTTTTTCAATAATTTTGACTCCACTTTTGCATATCCAATGCAACCAAAAACTCGAAGGTGACTGAGGTTGGGCTTTCTTGATCGAAACATCTCGTATGGTGTTCTATCTTTGAGTGCCCTTGATGATATGCGGTTTAAGAGATAGGTAGAGTGTCTTACTGCTTCACCCCATAGGTAATTAGGAACAGACATGTTCTTCATAATGCTTCGAGCCATCTCCATCATTGTCCTATTACGCCTCTCGACCACCCCGTTTTGTTGGGGTGTATATGGGGCTGTTAGAAACCGTTTTATGCATGTATCATTGCAAAATTGATTGAATTCTTGTGAAACAAATTCTCCTCCACGGTCTGTTCTGAAGCTTCGTATATGTACTCCTGTTTCTTGCTCTACCAAGCTTTTGAACACTTTAAATTTGCTAAACGCTTCTCCTTTTTCTTTTAGTAATGATGTCCACATGTATCTTGAATGATCGTCAATTAGAACAAACACATACCTGTTTCCAGCACACGTATTTGGACTTATAGGACCACACAAATCACCATGAATAAGTTCCAGAATTCTCTCAGCTCGGTACGAAGTGGATTGAGGAAAAGTTTGTCTTGTTTGTTTTCCCATTAGACATGAGCCGCATACTTTCTTTGTGATCTCAATATGTGGGACTCCAATAACCAGCTCTCGTTGTATCATAGATCTCATGGTTTCAATATTTATATGCCCCAACCTTGCATGCCACCTATTCGAGTCACTTGTCGTTGTGGTCAGAAGAGATAGATGATCTCGTATCCACATATGCACTTTATATAATCTGTTCTTTGATCTGTTTGCTTTGGCGATGAGTTTTCCGTCTCGATCATGCATTATAAGATGTTCTCCTTTCATTCGTATGTTACACCCTGATTCAGTTGCTTGACCAAGGCTGATAATATTGCTTTTCAGGTCAAGAATGAAGTAAACGTCTGTAATCTTTCTTGGTTCTCCGTTTTGGTCTATGAATTCAATCGATCCCTTTCCTTTAATATCTATGCGTGAATCATCACCAAAACGAACTTTCCCGGTAACTGAGTCATCAACGTATGAAAAATATCTACGATCTCCACTCATGTGATTACTGGCCCCATTATCTAGGTACCAGATATCCTTTTCGCCATTGTTTTCTTCATAGTTGCTTGGTACAACTTTTCCTTCGTTCAAGTAAACGACTTCGTGCATCATCAACTCATCTGCTCCTTGTGTATCATTGACATCGTTTTCTTGCGCTTCTTGTAGCTTGAGTAGTCGGTCTGGGCAATTGAAAGCAAAGTGCCCTGTTTTGTCGCATCGAAAACATGTTACTCTTGATGCATCTCTCGGACCGTTATAGTTATTAGACCTTCCACGACCGCATCCTTTGTTATAAAAACGTCCCCCACGTCCTCTGCCTCTATAGTCGTTATTGAAATCTCGTGCTGGCTGTGTATCGGAGTTTGAGTTCGCATACATTAGCTTACTCTGTTCTTCTTGATTTTCTTCTTCTTCTTCAAGCACACGTTCTTCATACGCTTTTAATCGTCCTATAATATCCTCAAAAATTGTGGTCTTAAGATCAAGAACTTGTTCTAGAGAAGCAACAATATGTATATACTTCTTGCGTGGTAGACTCTTTAGAAATTTCTTAACAAGTTTTGTTTCTTCTATATCTTCTCCTAACGCAGCTGATTTTGATGATATTTCCGAAATCTTCCCAACGAGTTCATCAATAGTCTCAGTATCTTTCATCTTAAGACGGTCGAATTCAGCCATTAAAGTTTGTAACCTAGCTTCCTTGACCCTCTCTGCTCCTACGTGTCTCGTTTTAATCGCCTCCCATATCTTTTTAGATGTGTCTAGCTCTCCAACTTGCAGTATAAGAGCCTCGGGTATTGACTGAAACAAGAGAGCCATGGCCATGTTGCTTTTATCTTCATTGTCCATGTCTGTTTCTATAACCTCCCAAACCTTATGAACCTTGAGTAAGATTTTCATTCTCATGGCCCATACGGTGTAATTGGTGGTGGTAAGAATAGGACATCTAATCGATGATGATCCCCCCTCCTTTGAATTCGTTGCTGCTGTTATAGCTAGATCTCCCATAGCTCTGATACCAAATATTGATGTAATGCTTTGTTTATGAACTCACAAGATTATAAGAATAATTCTCTCTTATTAGCTTAAGAAAAATAACTCAAAAACTCAAGCTCTCTCAAATCACAAATCTCTCTCTGTCAACATGTCATAACTCGACATGCTTATATATTACGATATAATCCTAATCCTATAAGTAAAACCCGTATTTTGATAACTTACTAAACACGTCATGTTTATCTCTTTATTTATAATATAACTAGGATTAGGATTACTTCTTGACTAAGCTTTATTCAAGTTTATTCCAACAATGTATATGACAGAAGCGATGTGCATGGGACAGAGGCGAAGTGCCTAAGACGGAGGTATACGCCTAGGACAGAGATGAATCACTTAGAAGAGAGTAATTCTATCTGGTTCTTTGTGTGGATGTTCTATGTAAGATGTTTTAATGACTCTGAATGTGAATATTAGTCTCCTCCTGTCCTAGGCAAATGGCCTCTTCATTTATACAAGGACGAAGTCAATCTCTCTTTTTTATATACACACAATGCTCCATGATTAAGTTCTCCCCAAAACAATTGGATTGACATGGACTTCTCTTTTTTTTATACAGACAACGCTCCATGATTAACTCCCCCCCCCCAAAACAATTGGATTGACATTTGGTTATGCATGATTGTACGACACCTTCGATGGACATGCTTTCCGCAACAAACGACCACAACGAACGATTTTGCCTGTAATACTGTGGAACTTTCGATAAGCTTCACATCCTACAATCTAAAAGAAATTGCATTACTTGAGAGATTCAAACTTCGTACCCAGGTATAGAAACCTTTAAACCTTAACCACTAGACTACGATGCTTCCAGTGTCTCTTTTCTTTATAGGGTTTTCAATTCATTTAAACGGTCGAATTTATTGTTTTAATCTTATTAAGAGGCAAAGTCCATATCCAACAATTTGTAAGATAAAGTAGTTAAAAGACCAGTTTCATATTTAAATACACAAAAACTAATAAATTTAGGGGAAATTTCAAGTTACCACTTTTGTTGTACCACTTTTCATTTTTACCTTCATTAAAGAGACATTTTCAAAAATACCATTTTTTAAGAGGAATTTTTTAAAAAAAAATTAATTAGAATTATAAATTTTACATTCCTAAACCCTACCCCCACCCTACACCACCCCTTAACTCTATATACTAAGTCTTAGATTAATTAACCCAAGAGTTATAAGTGTGTTTTTCCCTCTTAAAAACAAGGGTAAAAGTGATTAATGTATTTTTAAAAAGTGGTACAAGGAAAGTGGTATTTTTGGCAATTTTCCATAAATTTATAGAAAATATGTAAAAGTTTTATTTTTTACTTTGAAGTGGGTGCACATTTAGAAAACATTAGAGATAAACAAATTATTAATATTGACTATTTAAAAAATAAATTAATAAATAGAGTAAAATTATGTAAGAATTTAATAAAATAAATGTAAAATCGTTCATATATAAAATCTACTTGTTAACAAAAATTAAAAAACATTTTTAGATAAAATAATGTAATATTTCTTAACAAAATTCAAAACTAGATGTTTATAAAATATATATGCAATAATAAACAAAATTATTTACAATATTACTATGTACTGTCTTTCAAATATCATAGAAATATTTGGATAGCCTATTTTCTTGATATATTAAAAACAAACATACAAAAAGGATCAAGAATATAGATGGTCATTGCATACTAATATATAAAGAAGCACTTACACCTATTTTCATTGTTGTCTTGTAATCTTTTAAAAAGCATAGAGGACCACTCTTCTAAATCAGTTGAGCCCATGCCCAGTCCTCACCAAAAAGAAAGCCTAGGCCTAAAGTTACATGAAGATGTGTGGTTTTCGTTTTCCCAACGTCTTGAAACACTCAGAGGGTATTCCATTATTTCACAGCCTCTAAATAAACCTTTAACGCTTGGATTTCATCAACAACTCACAAACAGTTCTCAGTATTAGCAAGATTACAAATCTCAACCAAATTAGTTTTTTTTTCTTTTTAACTAGTTATTTAGAGAACGATTCATAAGACTAGATGTTTGGTCCATCGCTACACTGAATTTTATAGTACTACTAGTATTCAATAACGTTAAATGGATACATGGATCCAACCGAACCCCATTGCACGCACTCGACTTTATTCGTGGTGCTATAATTTAACAAAATGGCTAGTGAACAAACACCATCTTTTTGTTGTCATTTAAGAAACGATTAGGTATATCTTTTACAAATGTGGCAATGTTTTTTGATGCAGATGAAATGTCAATACCAACTGTATATATATCTATTTATATATATATATATATATATATATATACCAAAATAAAGTATATAGTCATTTTTAGTGAACGTTTGTAAATATCTTAAAAACATACTAAACATACAATCACTTATATTGAACTATATTAGAGACAATATATGATTCTTGCAAAGCATCAATATATAAACTTTTTTGGACACCCTACATATATGTTCTGACGTACATTATAAGATAACACATAACAAAATATCAAGACCTTTACAATCAGAAAAAAACAAATGAGCTAATATATCTTCAGTTTAACAATAAAAATAAATATAATAAATGTAGTGGAGAAATAAATAAAATAACTAATTTATCGTTTGACAATTTACATTTAATAAAATAAAAATATATTCAGACAAATAAATTGACACAATGATATTAAAATAATTAACGCAATGTACCTTATCTCAATCAATATATTCAGTTTTTGGGATAAAAATCAATATATTCATATATATATATATATATATATATATATGTGTGTGTGTGTGTGTGTATGGATATTATAGGACAGATACAACCTAAACTACATATACAGAAACTGAAGCTATATATATATTAACGAACCCCATTTCTCAGATCAAGAAACCTTAAAAAATATAATGGTTACAATTTAATACACTTCACAAAATATAAAATAACATATGTATTGATTCAAAAGCAAAGCATCAAAATCTACAGAATCAAAGACATTAGCTAGTGATGCAAAGGGTTTGGACCGCTAGGTACTAGCCGTTCCTCATCGTTATACCAAGAGCCAGTTTCTTCTCCGTCCAGGCCTTGACTTCGACGTTGACGTTGAGTTCGATCTTTGATCTTGAGAAACGGTGTAAAGTCAAAATTACTTGCTAGAATTCTCTTATGACTGAGACCAATGCCTGATTTACGCTTGTACGAGGTTGTAAATGCAAAAGAAACAAGAAGAAAGACGAACAACACAGAGAGTAGAGAGATGTGGAAGAGGAAACTACACGGCTTAGGGTGTTTCTTCATAGCCTTGTAGAGGAACTTTTGATGAAGAAGGTTGAGAAGCAAGAGAGCTCATGGAGAAAGAGAGAGGTAGCTAAGATAAATTGTAGAGCAAAAGGATATGAGATTTATGGTTTTAAAAAAGTGTTTTTATTATTTTTAGTTGTTACTCTCCAAGAAATTACAGTTTTTATATAAGTTAGGAGAATAAAGTACATGATAACTTGATTAATTTTTAAATTAATGATATTGAGTAATAGTTGGCATAAACGTGTGGGATTTGTGTGTGTGATTTGTGAAAAAGTTGTATAAAAATGAGTGAAATAAAAGAGTAAAAAGGTTACTTTACGTTCAAGGAAGAATGGGAGGTGGGATGGTGCCACTAAAAACGCTAAATTGTCAAAGTTTTGAATTTATTACATTGTACTTTGGTATGGTATGACCTAGTTTTTTGGAGTCTGGGCACGTTTTTTAACTTTACATCTTTAAGTCATATTTTTACATATTCATTGTAATTTCGATATACGGGTTCGAATTAATTGAGCTGTATAAATAAGCTTTAAATATTGCACATTCGTCCATAATGCACGGTGGTAGTTGACTTGGTGATCATTTTCGTGATAAACACTCGTTTTTATCAACTAAATATATACCTTAATAGCATATATGGCTGGACATTTTATCCGCTAAATTTGATTTGGGTTTGACATTTTATCCGTTAAATTTGATTCGATTTGTTATTCGTTTCGATTCAATCCGTTATTCGTTTCGATTCGATCCGTTATTCGTTTCGATTCGATCCGTTATTCGTTTCGATTCGACTCGGAAAAAACCCGATTTCCACAAATCATCAAAGCAAAGTAAATATTAAAAGTTAATATCTTATAAAAACAAAACAAATTGCAAATATTAAAAAATAGAGTTGGATATCCGCTCCGCTCCGACTTTATACTTATGTTTTCAAAACTAAATTGTTTTATATGCTGTTTATGCTTTTATTTCTTCAAATATAGTATATACATGATATGATACTATAATTAAGACATAAAATACTAGAATATAAATTATCATATTTAAATAAAAAGTGCTTTATATTATAGCATTTATAATATTTTAAAATATGCAATTAAACATTTTTGCAAAATACTACTCCCTCCGTTTCGTTTTACTTGTCTTTCTAAGTTTTTACACGCAGATTAAGAAACCATTTAATTTTACATATTTTCTAGATAAAAACACAATTACCTATACACCTAACCACATTTCAACTAATAAAAAATAGAATAAGAGATAAAACTAATAAATTTTGCATTGAAACTATAAAACGACATTTATTTTGAAACAAAAAAATTCTCTACAACGACAACTAAATCAAAATGGAGGTAGTATGTGCTTTATATTTCCAAAGTTCTATTTTTACAAAATATAATTCAAAGAATATAATATTTATTTTAGAAAATTGTGTCATTGCCATATCCTTATAAAATAATATACTATCACTTTGAAACAATTATTACATGATGCTAAGATTATTAAATGATCAATTTCTTATAGACATTTAAGTTTGACCAGATTTTAGACATTGAATAATTTTTAACTCATCATATCAAAGATAAAAAAAGATATAAATATTTAAATTTTTTGTTGATAGTTAAATAAGTAAAGCTATACTTAAGTTTATTACTCAATGTAAGAATAAGTCTAATCACGTTTTAAAATTCTTGCACATATTTAAAATTTATTTGTTATCAAAAAGTTTAATTGAGAGATTAGAATTAGATTCACGTTTAATAAATAATTTTCATAATTTTAATCTTTATAACTAAAACCAACAAACTAAAATTTTATTTTGAAAAGATGTACAATAGTACAAAAATTATTATTTCGAAAAGTGAAAATAGTGTTACTAAATTTAACTAATTGAAATACAATAAGGTTAGAAAGTTAAATTAAATTAAATAAAAACTACAAATGATTACTTTACACTTTTTAAAAATTAATGAACTTAAAACTAAGTGTAATGAAATTATTTCTTAAAATAAAACATTTTCAAAAGTTACTATTTCTATGCATTGCGCATAAAATCATCTAGTTCATTTTAAATAAAACTAAAAAAAAATCTACATATTTAATTAATGACTATATTCACTTTAAATAAACTATTTAATGAATATTTAATGACTAGTCCGATGTTAAAAATCAAGATTTGATAAAAAAAAACTACAAAATTTCTATTGGTTTTATTTTGAGTTTTTTTTTGTTCAGATAGTTGTTCAATTTGAGTTACCCCTTAAATCACATATAAATTTAAAGATTGTGTTTTCAAATATTTTTGAAATAATATGTATATATAATAGATCATTTCTCAACGAAAACAATTTTTAAATTTATATGTGATTTAAGAAATATTTTTGGATAACGAGATTAAAATATAACAACCAACAAAATATATATTCCTAAGAAAATCTCTAGTCGTCTTTCTTAACTAACGAATCAGCCAAAGAATTTTCTTATTGCAGATTTTATCCAATTGAAAACCCATGAAACCCTTGTTTCCGATTTGTTACCTCTTTTAACAATGTGAAAGCTTGGCCTTGTTTTGGGTCTTCAACCATCGATATCAGCTCTCGCATGTCGAGTATTGCCTAATATATTCCATCGCCATAAACGTGTTTCCAGTTTAGCATGTAATGTCCACATTCTTCTCCTCGAGTTTTTGGTTCCTAAGAGCTGAATCTTTCCAAGTCAGTCTTTCCATACCCAACCAAAATCACAAAATTGTGAATCTTGACTCCAAGAGCAATGTAAACTTAGAGAGAATGTGTACTGGAATTGTTATTATTCTTTTGACTACGTACAAGAGTTTATATACAGCTTTACATAATATCTTAGGAAGATCATATCGTATCTTCCTAGTCCTTATCACAAACCGATAGGACTTATCTACAACTCTAGTACATGACCAACCGAACCGGTGACCATCCTAAACCGGTGACTAACACCCCCCCTCAAGTTGGAGCGTGCAAGTTGCAAACTCCTAACTTGGAAAGAAGATAATGAAATGCAGAACTTCCCAAAGCTTTCGTCATAAGATCAGCAAGTTGTTCAGTTGTACGCACATGTCTGGTGACTATTAGACGATCTTGAACAGCATCGCGAACACTGTGACAATCAGATTCAATATGCTTCGTCCTCTCGTGAAACACCGGGTTCGCAGCAATGTGTAGTGCTGACTTACTGTCGCAAAACATTTCCATAGGCTCCGGATGTTCTATTCCCATGTCCACCAGAAGTCTCTTGAGCCACTTAATCTCTCGCAAGGCAGCTGCCATAGACCGATACTCTGCCTCAGCCGATGAATGGGATACAGTATCCTGTTTTTTAGTCTTCCAAGAAATTGGTGAGTCGCCAAGTAAAACCACAAAAGCAGACAGGGACCGGCGAGTGTTTGGGCATGACGCCCAATCGGAATCGCAGAACACTCGTATCCGCAAATCACTGACTGCTTTTAACATGACTCCTTGACCAGGACAACCCTTTAAGTACCTCAATATACGAACTACAGCATCCCAATGAACCTCTCGTGGTTTGTGCATAACCTGCGACAGAACGTGTATCGCATAACAAAGCTCAGGTCTTGTTATAGCGAGGTACACAAGTCGCCCCACAAACCTCCTAAACCGTGTGACATTGTTATAAAGAGGTCCTGTATCAGACAGTAATTTGTGATTTTGCTCCATTGGTGTGGACACTGGCTTGCAACCGAGTAGACCAGCCTCTGCTATGATGTCGAGTGCGTACTTCCTCTGAGACAAGAACATTCCTTGTGGTCCTCTGGCGATTTCAATGCCTAGGAAATATTTTAATTTTCCCAGGTCGTTCATCTTAAAGCACTCACTCAAATACACCTTAAACTTTCGTAGCATTTCCAAATAGTTTCCAGCAATCACCAAGTCGTCTACATAGATGAGTACTCTCAATGATTTCCCATCTCTTATATAGGTGAAGAGGGAATAATCAGAGTATGATTGCTTGAAACCAAACGAGAGAAGTGCACTAGTTAACTTAGCGAACCAGCACCTTGGTGCTTGCTTTAATCCATAAAGAGACTTCCTCAAACGACATACCTTTGTTGGATCATTTGTATGAAACCCTGGAGGCATCTTCATATAAACTTCCTCTTCCAAATCTCCGTGAAGAAAATCATTATGGACATCCATTTGATGTATTTCCCAATTCAATGCAACTCCAACTTCCAACAAGGTTCTCACTGTAGTTAACTTCGCCACTGGCGCAAATGTTTCATCGTAGTCCTCTCCTTCAACTTGATGATTACCACATACAACAAGACGCGATTTATACCTTTCCACTGTCCCGTCCGCGTTGTACTTGATTTTATGTACCCACTTGCTTCCCAACGCTTTCTTTCCTTTCGGTAAAACAGTCACATCCCAAGTGCGTTCTCGTTCAAGAGCTTCTACTTCCATAGACATGGACTTATTCCATCGTGGATCGCGCATGGCCTCTTTATAGCTTCGCGGTTCAACTCCTGCCGTGATAGCTGCAAGAAACACTTGATGTTTCTTTGAAAAAATTGCATCAGAAACATAAGCTGAGAGCGGGTGAGATGTGTTACCTGGACCATTTGCCGAGGACAATGAAGGAGGCGAAACGGGACGAGTTTTATGTTTATCTGGATGACACTGAGAGTTATACGTGACGTAGTCTCGAAGCTTGACAGAAGGCTGAGGTACACGATGTCCTCTTCCCAATGGAGGCTCTGTAGTGGCTTCAACTTCGTCTGATGTTCCAGTAGGTGTTGCTACTACTGGAACACTCGAACCAGGAACATTAGCGTCTTCTGTATCAGACATTGCACCTTGAGAATTTGACTCTGTCGCAGCAGTAGGCGGCTCATAATCGTCAATATTGAGGACTGGGACATGAAGAACTTCATTGTTAACCGGGGGTTTCTCACTTGTCTTGTACGGAAAGATATCCTCACTGAACACTACGTCTCTAGATACAAAAAACTCCTCTGTTTCCAGATCAAACAACTTCCATCCACGCTTACCGAAAGGGTAGCCAACAAATACACAACGTCTACTTCTTTTCTTAAACTTATCTTTGTCTCGCAGGAGCTTGTGAGCAAAACAGAGGCAACCGAACGTTTTAATATCAGTGTATGATGGAGGCTTCCCGAACAAACACTCGTATGGTGTTTTTCCATGTAAGAGACTCGACGGAGTCCTGTTGATGACATGTGCTGCAGCCAAGACACTTTCCCCCCAAAATTTTATAGGAAGGTGAGCTTGGAATAACAAGGACCGCGAGACATTTAGGATATGCCTATGCTTGCGCTCCACTCGTCCATTTTGTTGTGGAGTTGCTACACACGAAGTTTGATGTAAGATTCCATTCTCCTCAAAGTATTTTGATAGACACGTGAACTCTGTACCATTATCGCTTCTGATCTTCTGCACATTCTTGCCAAATTGCCTAAGAACCAAGCGACAAAAATTTGGTAAAACAGTCTTTACTTCAGACTTTTCGAGAAGGAGATGTATCCATACTGCACGAGAAAAGTCGTCTACAATAGTTAAGAAGTACACAGCGCCACACGATGAAGGTATTCGGTAAGGGCCCCATAAATCAACATGTATTAGTTCAAACGGAACAGAAGCTTTATTAATACTCTCGGCAAACACCCCGCGAGTCTGTTTAGATTCAAAACAAATTTCACAACCTCCAAATTTGTCAGAGTTGTCCGAAACACCAGAAACAAATGGTAAAAATCTCAAAACACCAAAAGCCGGATGTCCTAATCTCCGATGCCACAAAGTCTTGTCCTCAGCGGCTTTGACTCTGTGTCCTCGTGCCATCACAACATCCCGATAAACATAAACTCCATCCCGTTCTTCACCGACTCCAATCAGGGTCCTCGTAAAACGGTCCTGTAAAATACACAATGCATCAGTCAAGACAGCAAAGCAACCAGTTTGCTTGAGTAGTTTTGCAGCAGAAATTAATGTGCAATTCAGGTTTGGCACAAATAAAACGTGAGGTAAGACGATGGTGTCTGATAGATGCAAAGTCCCACTCATGGATGCAAACACCTGACTTCCATCTGCAAAGCTTACAGGACAGCTGACAATGGGTTTTAAATTTCTCAGCAATCTCTCATCACCAGTCATGTGGTGAGATGCTCCAGTATCTAGAATCACCTCACCTGTCTGTTTCTTACCATTGAGCTTGTCAGGAAGCGGGTTCTGTTTTTGTTGATCAAGAAGGGCTGCTAAAGATGCCCATTGTTCAGCCGAAAAACTTGGAACACCAGTCCCTGTTGCCGAAGTAGACGAGACCTGCACTGCATTGGACCGTGGCTGACTTCGACCACGCCCCCTTCCTCTATTACGTCCACCCCGTTCTCCTTCACGATTACGCTCAGTCCACCAATCAGGGAACCCAACAATCTGCCAACAATCCTTCTTATCATGACCCGTTAGACCGCAATGTGAGCACACAACTCCTCCTCCACGACCTCTGGCTACAGCTGCCATGACTCCATTCACAGAAGACGTGTCGGTGGCTGCCTCTACTTTTGATACGAACCCAACAGCTTCTTGACGATTCTCAACACGAGATGTCAACAAGCGTCTCTCTTCTCTTACAACTCGCTGGTATACTGAGTTAAGATCAGGCAAAGGTTCGAGTCCGATGATGTTGGTACACACGTTACCAAAGCGAGCATCATCAAGGCCCATGAGAAAAGTATGCACTTTCTCTTCTTCATACTCCTGAGCAATTTTGTCCGACGCACCACAAGTGCACTTTGGAAGCGGCTTGTAGCTAAGAAGCTCCTCCCACATCAGCGACAGACGACCGAAGTAATCCATCACACTTGTCCCATTTTGTTTACACGCAGCTAACTCTGATTTCAGTTGATGCACTCGAACAGCATTCCCAACCGAGAATCTCTGCTTCAGAACGGACCACATCTTGTAAGCATCAGCAGTGAACGTCACTGTCGATCTTACAGTGGGAGAGATCGACGCCCTGATCCACCCCACGATCATCGAATTCACCGTTTTCCACAGCTCTGCTTCTGCAGGTTTTTCTTTTTCATCGGGCATCATCAACGACCCGTCAATGAACCCAGTCTTGCGCTTAGCACGAAGTGCATTCTCTAGCTCCGACGACCACTCCGCATAATTCTCGCCTGTCAACATGACTGGAGAGAATGATACACCAGGATTATCCGAAGGAGAGAGGAAATATGGCGAGGTCATACTATTGCTCTCGTTGCCACTGCTACTTGATTTTGACATAGTTTCTCTCTTAGATTTTAACACAGATCTTAGTTAGGCTCTGATACCATGTAAACTTAGAGAGAATGTGTACTGGAATTGTTATTATTCTTTTGACTACGTACAAGAGTTTATATACAGCTTTACATAATATCTTAGGAAGATCATCGTATCTTCCTAGTCCTTATCACAAACCGATAGGACTTATCTACAACTCTAGTACATGACCAACCGAACCGGTGACCATCCTAAACCGGTGACTAACAAGCAATAGACCATACATATATCATGTAAGTATACAACTTCTGTTGGTTGTGTGTTGGAAAGAGAATCTGGTACAACTGACTCTAAAGAATTCACATCATGCCAAGCTTGACATTCTCCTTTCACATGTCTGGACGTCTCCAAAGGATCCCTACTAATTCTCCAAAATAGCTTGTCATTCTGAGCTTTCCAGATATATACAATTATCCATAGATATAGATCTCTTTCTTGTTCTAGTTCGTAAATGTCACTCTTCCGTTAGAACAAATAATCTATGCTAGTGTGAACACTTGATAATGGAAACACAGTAGAAGAGGATGGTGTAGTTGTTAATGCCTACATGTGTTGAGCTGATGGATATTCATATGTAATATGATTTATAGATTCATTTGGAGTTTCACATCTACGACAATAATTATCACATCACATATGACGAAATGTTAGATTTTTTGTAAGTAACAAATGATTAGTAATTTTTTGTCAAATAAGATGATGTATCTTGTGGAGAGCCAATATTTTCCATGCAAATGCTTGAAGTTGGTAATGCTAGGATCTGAATCCATGGTTTTTTTTTGGTTTAGGAGGCTTCCTAATATCCAGATTTTGCAATATACTGTCAATTCTTCATTTAGTTCCAAAATAAAATTCTATAAAGTAACCTTTTCTAAATATTTGAATGTTCTCAATGTTTACATATAATAGGCACTCAAACGTTACAAGTAAGATTTGATAGCATAAATCTAGTACACATGCATGAGAATGAAAATACGCAAATGTTGCATTAAAACAGACATTTTCTTAGAATTTACTCTAATATATCTCACATTCCCAATCTTTAGGCCTCTTTTCATATAAAATTACGTATTTGCTTACTTAATTATTTTCATAATTGATATTTATTGAAATTTGAAACCTACAAGAAACAAAGCGCCTGCAGTTCTTATGCCGTACATTACGTTAAACGTGATTCATTCCCCAGCTGTAAATCAATGATATATTCAGCCATATAATTTATCATCGGTAGAAATTAGGAAGAATTTCAAGTTTATCATTTTTGTTATATCACTTTTCATTTTTACTTTCATTAAAGAGATATTTTCATAAATACTACTTTTTTAAGAGGTAATTTTTTTTTAAAATTAATTAGAATCCTAAATTTTACATTCTCAAATCTTATTCTACCCTACTCACACCTCTCAACTCTAAATCCTAAGTCTTAGATTAACTAACTCAATGGTTATAAGTGTATTTTTTCTTCTTAAAAAGTAAAAATAAGGGTGTAACTTGAATGCAATTTTTTGGAATAAAAACTTCTAGAATACTTAATTCCTTCTCGTTCCTAAAAATAGTCACCAGTTATAATTAAAAAATGGAAAGAGTATTATATCTCGTTTCATATTATTCCTTGTCATTCCAGAAAAAATACATCTTTCATTTGAAAAATCATTCCACGTCAAAATTATTCTGGAATAAGTGGAATAACAATTCAATTCTATTGAATTTCAAAAAATATCATTCCTTTAATTTCACTAATTCCTTTTATAACATCCGGTTACGGTCTAAAAATCATTAAGGTAAAAATAAAAAATGGTAGAAAAAAAGTGATATTTTTTTTTGCAATTTCCATAGAAATTATACCGTACAATATTGATTAGAAATGGATACATATAGGGCTTATAAGAGGCATCAAGTAAGATATTCGATCAGCATGTCGTGTCCAAAAAGGCCCAAAACAGTTATCCTCCGCATATACCCATTTTGAAAAATATAAAAACATAAATGACAAATGCAAACAAAAAAAAGCTATTAAAATAATTACATCTAACAATAAAATTAGAATATTTTTATATAAAATTTGAATTTGATCGTGACAACCTTGAAGTAGAAGATATATGTATTTCGAAATGATTTTGGGATGTTAGTTCATGCCTTGAGCCTCTTCTTATGCCTAGACTCCATTAGCATACTAACGTTTTATGGAAGAAGAGTAAGATTTTGAATCTTAGATTCAAGTTTTAAGGTTTGAAGCTAAAGGCTGTGCTAAAGCAATCACTAAAGGGTGTTATTGGTAGAAGAATTCTAAAAGATTTATCAAATTTTGAAATTCCACTGTTATTAATTTATGAACTTTTAAAATCTGAATAAAATCCATTGTTATTAGGATGAAAATTTTAAATTCCATTCAATTTTTTTTAACTGAAAAAGTTTAGATTTCATTGATTTTATGATTCTATTAAAATTATTGGAAAGTAATTTTTCTTTGTTTTTACTCATAAAACCCGACTTTGAAAATATCATCTATACCCATAGATTTTTTAAATCTATCTAATAAAATACATTAACATACAAAAACACACAAAATATGAATAATGAAATAATAAAAGTCACAACTTTAACATAATCGATAATTATAACTTCAGTTATTTTCTGTAATTTTACATTTACGACTAATCAACCACTACAAAACTATATGTGTAATAAAAAAACATGTTATCATTAACATATACTTTATTAGTACTCGAAAAATATGAAGGTATATAAAATTCTTGAGAACTAATGAGCTCTTACACTAATTTGGTGAGAACAAAATAATTGAAATGATTTTTTTGAGGAAGCCAAAGGCTCCAATACGGGCACCCTGGGTTCGATTCCCGGCCATCACATAATTTACCTGCGGATGTGATGTGACGCTCCAGACCACTAGCGTAACCAGGGACCCTTAAGTGGAGGCTTAAAAATCCTGTAATGACGTGGGCTTAGGTCCGGTGGGCTAGTCGATCACGCTTAGTGGTCGGATACTGGGTTATCAAAAAAAAAAAAAATAATTGAAATGATTTTCTGTCTTTTTTTCTACGATCATCGATTTCTAACTTTAAAACTAGATAACAATCAATAAAATTCTGTGCACAAGTAGCGATGAAAATCTATGTAAAATTATTTGATAAAATTTGTTAAATCTAGTTAACCTGTAAATAAACTTACGTTGTCTTACTATTTTTTATTTCATGCTACTGTAGATTGTTTATTGTTGTATCAGTTTTGGTAAGTATGTATATACTATTGAATATGTTCTCAATTTTTACTTAATTAAATTAAATATGTTTAAATGAAAACCCTGACCCGAAAATACATTAAATTGCATACTAACAATCAAAACATTTGGTAGATTGTTCACAATAACGCTGTGTTTAAAAAACACTATAACAAAGTTTAAAAATCACTTGATAAAATTATATTTGGATCAAAACCAATATTACATATCGTGGTTTTAAACAAATAAAATATGGATTAGAAATATAGATTTCATAATATTTAAAAAACTAGTAATAGAATAATCATTCGTTATAAAAAAATATATATTAAGAAACCGTTGAGCTACAACAATTTTTGTTTAGTGTTTGAAACATCAACAAGAATCTGAGTGCAGGTCAATTCAATTGAAAGGAAAATTCAATTGAAAGGAAAAAATGAGAGTAGTAGTCACCTACAAGAATCTTATCTTGTGCATACTCTTTCCTTGTGAGTGACACAACAGAAAATAAACCCAAATGATTGATACTTGTGAATAAGTCAAAGTCCCCATCAACCCTCTTATCCTACGCATATGCCGGCTATTATCCTGCGCAAATACATACTCTCCACCACTATCGTGCGCTTCTACAAAATTTAAACACAAAGAATTTCACAAAGCTCCAAAAAGCAAAGAATCTGACCCATTCACATACGTTTCACAAACACTATCATGCCCACCACACGATTAACCCAAAGAAGAGAAGAAAAAAAAAGAGATTGAAGCAGAGAATCTAATGGAGAGTGTGGCAGTGACATGGAGCAGAGAAGAAGAGAAATCATTCGAGAACGCCATTGCGATGCATTGTGTAGAAGAAGAGGTAACAGAGGATCAGTGGATGAAAATGGCGTCAATGGTTCCGACCAAATCATTACAAGAAGTCAAGAATCATTACCAAATACTTTTGGAAGATGTCAAGGCCATCGAGAGTGGACTAGTCCCATTGCCTCGTTATCAAAGAACCGGCGAGGAAGCAGTAGAGACTTCTCCTGCGAACAGAGACTGTTATTCTTCCGGTGGAGGAGGATCAACGGAGAAGAAACCAAACCATGGAGTCTCCGGGATAAGTAGCTCCAATGGCGGCGGAAGAAGTGGTTCTAGACTTGAACAAGAGAGGAAGAAAGGGATTCCATGGACACAAGAAGAACATCGGTTTCAACTTCATCTTCTTCTTCCTAAAATTCTTTATAATAAAGATCTTACCTTTATTCAAATGCTCTGTTTTAGTTCAAATGCTCTGTTTTTATTCAAATGCTCTGTTTTTATTCAAATACTCTGTTTTTGTTCAAATGCTCTGTTTTTTATTGTGTTGTTGAAGGTTGTTTCTATTGGGTTTGGAGAAATTTGGGAAAGGAGATTGGAGAAGCATCTCAAGGAACTATGTGATCACAAGAACACCAACTCAAGTAGCAAGCCATGCTCAAAAATACTTCATCAGGCTTAACTCCATGAACCGAGATCGAAGGCGGTCTAGCATTCACGACATTACTTCTGTCAACAATCAAGCTCCTGCGGTTACAGGACAACATCAGCAACAACAACAACAACAAGTGGTTAAGCATAGACCAGGTCAGCCTCAGCCTCAGCCGCATCAGCACACAATGGCTGGACTAGGGATGTATGGAGGTGCTCCTGTGGGACAACCGATCATCGCAGCGCCTGATCATATGGGTTCAGCTGTGGGAACACCTGTGATGCTTCCACCTCCAATGGGAACTCATCATCATCTTGGAGTTGCTCCTTATGCTGTACCTTCTTATCCGGTTCCAGCATTGCCTCAACAACATCCAGCTCCTTCTACTATGCATTGACAACAACAAGTGGTGAAAGCTGACACCACATTGTACTGAATAATTGTGTAAATTTTCTCAAATTTAATCGCGAGAGGAAGAACGAAAAATGGAGAGTGAGACGAGCAGAGGAATCTTGTGTACATTTTCTCAAATTGTATAGAAGTGTATTTCTTTCTTTCCATGGACCGTAAATGTTATTGTGGTAAGGAAATGTTAAGAGTAGATACATATAACATGTGTTGAAGTAGAAAACATACTAAGAAGTATCTAATGACTGGAAAGTTTCACCAAGCATAGAAAGATCAAATGATAAAGTGGCAATGAAAGTTTTTATACCCATTAGAGAAGCTCTCTTGTAACTTCAGTACGTCCCAAAGTGATATGGAGCTGAAAGTACACAAACTGGAACTCTTCTTTTAGGAGAAACGAATACCAAAATCCATCAGTATGATGAGCAGAGAACTAGAGATAATAAACACTGATATGAACTAGGAACTAAGTATTTAGTGTTATAGATCTCAAAAGAAAATAAGAATGGTAGCAAACCTTACACCTGCCAGTTTGTGGGATATGAGATTCCATAGATGAAATTTACCCGGATTAAGACAGAAGATTATTACACTACCTATGCGAATAATTTAACTTTAAGAACTGAAGTGGCTATTAGGCCTGGGCGAAGAATCCGTAGCCAAAGAACCGAACCAAAATACCCGAAACCAGAACCGAACCAAAATACCCGAAACCAGAACCGAACTAAAACTCTTAAATATCCGAATGAAACCAGAACCGAACCAGAATCGAACCGAGAACCGAACGGGTATCCAAATATATAAAAATATTAATTATATATACATATAACATAACTAAATATATATATTTATAACTTAAAAATTATTAAAAGTATCTAAGAAATTTGAAGATAACTAAATTACTATAAAGTATCGAAACTACAAAGTATCCGGATAGTTTTATCCTATATCAAAAGTAATCTAAAATATCTAAATATTTTATCTAAATTATCCTAATTATTTGATATTTATCCTAAATAACCGATATTTTACCCAAACCAAATGAGAACCAAATTTTTTCGGATATTTTCTGATTCGTAGTTTTACTGAACCCGAGACTATCCGAACCAAACCAAACCAAAAATATATCAAATATTAAATGGATCCTCTAACCTCCTATCCGAACAACCGAACTGATATTCGAAATACCTAGACCTAGTGGCTATGTTATAATTAGGCCTGAGCATAAAAATCGAGAACCAAACCAAAATCGAATCGAAAACCGAACCAAAATCGAACCGAAAAATTGAACCAGAAACCAAACCGAAGATCAAAAATAACTGAATGGGTCCTATATCTCTATAACCAAAATCGAACCGAGAACCAAATAGGTACCCGAATATCTAAAATACAACTTATATATATATATATATATATATATATAATATTAATTATATTTAGTATTTAAATTGATAAATGTTCTAAAAATTACTTATAAACAGAATTACCCAAATATTTTCTATCCAAAATATTTTAAATTATATGAATTGCCCTAAAGAACCAAATTATTGCAAATAGTTATATCCAAAAATATTAAAATTTATCCGGATTGCCCAATTTTTAATCCAACCCCCCCTCCAAAATTTGTTTTATTACCCCGAATGTTCAAAACTAACTGAAAAACTAAAACCGAACCGGAACCGAAGTGGAACCAAAAACTTATTGGATATTAGCCGGTTCTTATAATTGTTACCTGAACCGAACCAAAAACCAAAATAACCAGACATAATTAAATTTCATAAATAACAGAATGGTTCCTATATCTGTAAAACAGAACCGAACCGAAAACCGAACGCCTAGGATTAGTTGTAATCTAAGGACAATTTAATTACAAGGGAGAATGAGTAAAAAATTGGTAGCTTCAGATTTTTATTAAAAAGTAATGCGCCGTTGCCGGGGATCGAACCCGGGTCACCCGCGTGACAGGCGGGAATACTTACCACTATACTACAACGACCAGATGCTCAATCTTTCATTTTCTTATATATCATTCATACTAGCTTTGATTTTATTATACAAGCTTGTCTCTTTGGCTTCAATCATTACTCATGAACCCAAGTCAAAATCTCCTAAGCATGTGCGTGCAGAGTCATGTTCACCGTTATCAAATAGCAATAATTTTCCCAACTCAATTAGTCATTTTTTCTTTCTTTATAGATTATGATTTCTAAAAGCTCCCACCAACAGAAGTAAACAAAATTGCAAATTCAATACCGTCTTGTTTTTGCTAGAAATCAATTAATATCATATAAAATGAGGTTTAGATTCTACAGACGCTTGACTTGAGGAATTGATGCCTTGGCAAAAAAAGAAAGAATAGCAAGGTAGCAAGTATTACTCATCGATGAAGCAAATACAGTTACAGATCAACAAAGACATAAAGAACCCATCATGAATCCAAAATCCAAAAGTAACTACTCGATTAGTTCAGTTCAACTAGGACTATACTAAAAACAACTTGGTTAAAACTTATAACAAGCAATAGTGTAGTGATTTACATAGTATATCAGACCTACGTGTAACTTAACCAACCAACGAGGTTGGGTCCGTGGTTCTGGCTGCGGACGATCCTATAGAACTTCAGTTCGGCGTCCCTGGCTCGATATTCGTTGGCCACCCGGGCTTTCATGGAAGAAATCACGTGGCTGCTGCGGGCTTCGTGGGGACTGTTTGGGCCCAAAGCCTGGAAACTCCACGAATATAAAAAAAAAAGAACAAAAAAAAAAACTTAACCGAAAATCAACGATTTAACTCCTGGTGCTTCATAAAGTTACAGGCTTTGAGAATCTTTAAGTAGGGACAAAGCTTGGAAAACAGTTACTTGAGTCATGTCCTCAACAGTCACAACATTATCTCGAGACTTAGATCCTGAACCCAATGAAACTTGTCTTCTTTTCACCCCAACACCCGTTTAAATATAACATCAAATAGTGACTAGTGAGTATGTGATTGACAAGGATTCACCTCTTAACTCTCACAATCAGAAGTCATGACTAATGGCTCAATGAGAAAGTGAGATATACATTGCTCATATCATCAAAGAAGGGTCTTTTTACACATTCTGGAGATATTTACCACAAGGATAAACACTAATCATATCATTAAAAACATTACATTATCAAACTATATGAGAACCAAAACAAGAAAAGTCACAACTTCTATACAAGGATTTTGAGAAAACTTGACACGCTTTACAAAAGACTTCATCTTCCTTTTAACCCATGGACATCATCAGATACTTAGGAACTTGTGTTTGTAGAATTCATCAAACGAAAGACGCATAACTGCAGAACACGGTAAACAAAGAACTGAACATACAGCTATATGTGAACATGTTGAAACCAAAAATGGGCGAGATTTTTTATGTACCTGGGTTAGTAGAGAGCAGCCTTGAACACACGTCGATGCAATCTGGATGCAACTGCTGAACAATCGACCGAGAGAAAGGAAGAGATAAACTAGACTTGATGTTTCTTAACACCTATGGTCAATAGAAAAAATAGGTTTTATGTTAATGGCATGGGAGCTTTTGGATCAAAAGAATCCTAAACCAAATCAACATCTCACCTGAACATTGTTCCTACCACTGAAAGGTGGATAACCATGAAGAAGCTCGAATAGAATTGCTCCTACACTCCACATGTCAGCCTACAATGTTTCCTATGAGCCTCCATTGTTTGCCATCTTGAACACCAAGAGATTCAATGGAGCATAATCTCACCTTTTCATTGTATCTCTGAAACTGAAGAACTTCAGGAGCCATATAAAACGGAGAACCACACACTGTCTCTAGATACTTTCCCGGAAGTAGCTTTCTGCTTTCAACATGAAAATAAAAAAAGATCTTTATCACAAATAACAGCACCTCAAATGCTATAACATAAACATTCTTCTCCAAAACTACCTTGAAAGACCAAAATCAGCTATCTTCAACACAGATTCATCGCCTGATCCAGATAGTAAAATGTTCTGTTCCAACCAAAAGACTATGTCACAATTCATATTCCATATTCTCAATCCTCCACAGGGCTAGCCAAATAAAACATTCGCCTCGACTCCCAAAATTGTAATGGCTAATATGTATATAGATCATTTGCTCTCCAAATTGATAAAGAAAACATATGCATTAATCTATAACTGTTTCAACAGGGCCGGATTTGAGATTTCGAGACTGTAAATATTAACACGGATCCATCGCCTGATCCAGCTAATAAAATGTTCTGTGACAATCAAAACACTATGTCACAATTCATATTCTATATTCTCAATTCTCGACAGGGCTAGCCAAATGACACATTCGCCTAGCCACCAAAAATTTTAACGGCTAATATGTAAATAGATCATTTGCTCTCCAAATTGATTAAGAAAACATATGCATTAATCTACAACTGTTTCTACAGGGCAGGGCCGGATTTGAGATTTCGGGACTATAAATATTAACTTTTATAATATTTTTCTTTCATAATTTAGGGAATGTAAAATATTTGGAAGCCAAAACCAATCCTCCATACGACTGTGCTTAGATCCGGCCCTCAAACCCCATAAATCTCAGAGCCGGCCGTGATCTTCGGTATCACCAAATGTAACAATACCTCAGGTTTAAGATCCCTATGGATAATGTGATTATCATGAATGATCTCTAAACCAGCTCCTGCATTAAACATTAATCCATAAGAACAAAAAATCACCAGCCTAAAATTTTACAAACAATAGACAGTTAGATACCAATTTGCTTCATGAATCTCCTGGCGATACGTTCTTCAACTCTCCCGTGACGCTTAATGTACGACGATAAAGTTCCTCCATCGCAATACTCCAGAACCATGACGAGTAAATCCTCATCCTGGAGAATTTGGAGGAGACGGATGATGTTTGGATGATCCACGGAAGATAAGAAATCGAGCTCGTCGTGTAAAGAGATTCTGAGACTGTGATTGAGCTTCGAGAGATGGAAACACTTCATCACCGCTTCTTCTCCGGTTAACATGTGGTTCGCTAGCCAGACGGTGGAGGTTGAGCTCTCGCTCAGCTTCGATTTCGGTTTGTATTCCTCCATTGATAGATTGTTGTCTTCTTCCAGCAAAGATTCCATCGCTTCAAACAAAAAGAAGCAGCAATGGATAATGATAGAGCTACGACGCCGTTTTCGATTATAACTAAGGAATTACAAAATTCAAGAAGACGAAAAGATTACGAGAAGAAGACAATTCTGAATTGATTTTTATTTAGTTTAAAATTTATTTTGCTTCAATCGAAGAGATGACTGAGAGCATTGATTACGGGAAGTAAATGGAGTCTCTGTTTGAAAAGGTTAATGGCTCTGTATAGGTTTATGCAAAATGATTGTTACAATAGAGTTTATGCTGGCAACTTATATATTATTCAGACTTGATCTTATAAAAAAAAATGAAAACAAAATGAGTTAATTATGTTCGCCAAAACTTACTGTAAGAAACGCCCCGGCCGCTAATGATTAATGAATCTTTTTGAAAAGATGATGTTTTAGAAGAGATATCCTTAGTTTTTTTTTGATGAAAAGCCAGTTTTGTGAAGAAAGATTTACACATAGAGGCAGTTTATAACTTTTTATTACATAATAGAGCAGTTATTGCTCCTAGGGTAGTTTTTCATAACTATAAACAAACTAAGCTAATTCTTATAACTAAATGGGTCTCACGATTTTTAATTTTACTTGTTTTGCTCTTTCTCTTTCTTTCTCTTTCTTTCTGTAACAGAGAAACAATTTAAAGAACCACCCAGATTCAAGCTCATTTCTGCCTCAATTTGTGTTCTGCAATTGTTTTTACCGTTATTAATATGAACAATGTTCATGCCGCAAATACTTCTCGTCTTCTACTTCTTTTTTATTTTTCGTCTTCTCCTACTTCATCCAAACCCAAATCGGTTATACTCTTCTAACGTGTTGCTACATCTCTTCATCTTCTGTATTGTGTTTCAACAACCTTTCTTTCAGGAGTTGTGAGCTCATCTCTCACCGTCACACGCCGTCGCGAAAAGCTTGAAGACATCAATGGCCATTTTTGGATTTTTTGCACCTTTGGTCCTTAACATTATGTATAAATTTGTTTTTGACCCAAAACTTTTTAATTGTGCATATCTACTAAAATTAACCTACAAACTTATTGATTGTTAATTTTGGTACATCCTTATAATTGCACGAATGGTGTTTAGTCTTTCAATTGCTTTCATTTTTTTGCCTCCAAACTTTCAAAAATTAACAATTGCCTCAATCTAATTTGTTTAAAGATAATCTCTTGACATGTACAAATGATTCACATACACGAGTTCACTTGTATAATGAATCACATGTACATTGAATAGCTTTTACATACATTTTGCAAGTTTAAATATTTGTAAGGTCAGATCATCAATGTGTACAAATTTCATATTTGTACAATGAATCACATGTACATTAATCAGTTATGTACTACAACTCCCTATTAATGTAATTGATCACATATATGCACATAGTTAGATGCATTATAAAATGAATTAAATGAACTAAAATCAAAAGCCAATAATCATTAGATATGAATAATACATAAAATCATGTGTGCACCTATTGTCACGTACACCATCTATGTATTTTTTATATTTTTTCAAAGCAACCGTCACTACACCTATATGTGTACAACTTCTTCACCTATGATGGTTAATTTTTAATGTACACGTGTACACGTCACAAAGTATACACCACAAAATTGTACAAAAAATAACATTTTTTTATGTTGAAACATACTTTCGTATTGAAACAGATCAATGTGATGAAGTATGTGGAAAAATATTTCACATGCACACATAAGTATGCAATGAAAGCTAAATTTGGAAAATTTGACTTGGATGGTAAAAATTCAATAAAACTTGATTTCCATTCTATATACATATCACACAATCAAAAAGCATCATGCATACATGATTAATAATTTGTTAAAACATCTAACGGTGGCGTATATAGAATTAAAACAAGGTTTTAATAAAATTTTGTTTTAAGGATTCACATGTTCATCACTTAACTTATGCAATGATTCACATGTATACTTATTTAGTAAAATGTAATATTTGAGAATTTAAAAGTATAAATTTAGTAGGAGATGTAGACAAAGTTAACAAAATTCAAAGATTAATCGGATATGAGTTTAGAACTATAATTTTTTTAAAACAAAATTTGATAAAAGTAATCTTAAGATACATTAATATTAATTTAGTCCAACTAATGAAACTTGTAACGTACTCAGTGTTTAAAATGTCGTTAACGTGTACACATATATTTTAGTGTCCACGTGTACAACATTATGCAATAAAAACATTTGTACAACAATTCATCTGTACACTGCTTAGATTATAATATTTGATAATTTTAATGATTTTGAGTATAGTTCATTGTTATCTGTATTTATAGGTTTTTGATATTAATATATCACAAACATATTACTAAGGTTTTAAAAAAATGCACAAAAAAATTGTAACTTTTGAAGCAATTTGATGTGTACATTATACCACGTACACAATCTTTTTACTATCTTCATGTACAGTGACTTACATGTACACAAACTAACATGTACAATAATGCATGAACACCATATAATTTCACTATTCTCATATACATAAACATTAAACATGTAAGTCGAGCAATACTAGTTTATGAAGAAAAATGTACACCGATTTATTTATACATTTCTCAAGTTATGTTGATGATTTTAATAGTTTTTAGTATATTTTATGAAAAGGAAGACAAATAGCATGTGTACATGTAGACATTGTTCAAGTTAGCATATAGGATAAAACTGAAATGCTGCAAAATCAGAATATTCGGTTGGTCTAGATTGCACAATTAAAAGTTTCAGGGAAAATTTGATAATATAATAAAATTTTGAGATAAATTGGAGAATAAACAAGAGTTGGAGGACCAGATGTGCAAATAATCAAAAGTTCACCATTGTTGCTCAAGTGAAGTTTTTTTCTTTCGATCTGTGACTAAAGCGACGACGATTCCAACGTCCACAAGTCTAGTCTCCAGCATGCCGACCACGGTGAGGACGAGACGATTTGACCTTGACACGGATAGTGGTAGAGATATGTCAGAATGGTGCTTATGGTTTGAGGTTGTCGACAACAGAGTTATCGTTGGACAAGAAACGACGGTCGGTCGTTAGAGAAGAAACCACAAGGTTTTTCAGTGCTCTAAAAATTGTCTTGATTCTCTTTTTATTCTATTTTCATGAACGATTGATTTTCATAGAAGAAATTGTTGTCTGAAATTATAAGAGGAATCATCATTTTTTTATAACTAGAGGTCAATTCTTTCATCGAAATAAAGTCGCTCTGTGAGTTTTAATGCCTTTTTAACCTCTTGAAAAGTATTTGAATCTTGAAGAAAGAGAAGACAAGGAAAGAGGAGAAATGGGACCTACTAGTTACAATTTGTTTTGGTTTCAACTAATAAACGTAACAAAAGTTTGATAAAGTTAAGAAAACGTGTTGTGGTAGTGGAAAGTGACCTATAGTGTTATAATAAACTTAAAACTGCCTTTGAATGTAATATTCTCTTTTGTGAATGTCTTCTCTATTTTCGGCCTTCTCTTTTTATACTGAGAAATATCCTAAGATAGACAAGTTTTTGTCACAAAAGTAACCTTTAAGAAAAAAAATGACAAAATAACATTTATTAAAGAGTTTAAATATACATTTATATACATTGGGTTAACTAATCTAGATTTAGGGTTTAGAGTTATGAAGTGGAGTTTTGGGGGTGAGGTTTAAAATTAAAAAAATTAAAAAATATTAATTTTTTAAAAATAAAAAATGTTAGTTTTGTCATTTTTGTTCTTGAGGATTATTTTTATGACAAAAACTTCAAAAAGGATTATCTAAGAGATTTGCCCTTTTATACTAGACATTGTATTTTTACCTTAAGTCGGTCGAAACTTATGCCAACTTCAACTCAATTAGACCGAGTCTTGTTTATTCAATGGACTTTGTCCGAGGAACCGAAATTTACACTGTCGATTTTCATAATCAGAGAAAAGTGAAAAAACCCTAATCTTCTTCGAGGTTTCACATTCTATGCGTAAACACACGCATACAAAAAAGAGCCAATAAGAAAATATCAAAAAAGTGCACAGAGATATTTTATTGATTTAGATGGAGTAAAGTTACAAAGATTAACCGAAAGCAGTATGGACGGAAATTCTTCAACAGTGGAGAACCAAAGAACAAAATAGTAAAACATTTTAAGTGTTGAACTTGCTAGTTTAGCCACCTAGATCTTAAGTTCTCTTAAAACTAACAATAATTCCCTAAGGTCTAATTTTTCGGACCCCTTTGCTCTTCGATTTAGCCCTCCTTATGTATGTCATTCTAGATCAGTCGTTTTTCCTTTTATGCCCCTGATTCGAGTTTATCTCTTCACGGATTTTTCCTTATCTTCTCGATCTTCCCTGATTATCTAAAAACTTGACATTTATCTTCTTTTTCATTTTTCTTCTACAGAAATTAGGTAGACCATCATTGTGGTTGGGCTCATCCTTGTCTGAAATTCTTAAGCGGGCTTTTGTCGCATGTTGGACCGCTTCAGGCCATTTTGTGACTTCAACATTTTTACGATTTCTTCGGAGAAATCGCGTTCCATACGATGTAGATGTATGTACGGTTGGATCCGTGAAATAGTAAAACCGATCATATACTTTAGACTTTGAATGTGTCTCATCGCCCATGGGCGATGAGATATTGAACGTGTCTAGGTTTTTACACGATGCTTGTAACCTCGTGTACTCTGAAGCTTATCCCTCAAGATATTTCCGAAGTTATTTCGAGTCGGGCCTCTTTAAAGGGAAGCTTAGCAATCATGGACGTTGATTTCCAAGTTACTGTTTTTGGCCCCAACAGTTAGCCTTCCAGCTCGCAAGTTTCGAATGCGACTCTTGAGGCGAATGATGTGCGCTAAATTGGAATCTACGGCCAGGAGTGTTCTTAAAGTAATCGCAAAAATTTTGTCGATTATTTATTGCGGAAAATTTCCTATTAAGTATTGGTCTCTTATTCCTCATTCACTTGACACTTCTCCAAGTTTTCATCTTTTTCTTTGAGAGCTTTTCCAAACCAAGATGACTTCTTCCCATGATAAGCAAAGAAGCAATGATGCCGGGACAGGCACTGCCCTCCAGGCGAGTTCGTCGAGTTCTCTCGTCCCTGGTGGTATTCCAACTCACATGGCCGAGTATCTTTCTTTTCCGGATGAACTGTCTCGTCGTGATACTTAGATGGAGGGCTCTCTCCATGTCAACTCGTCGAATTCCCCTGCCCCAACTGGCGTCTTGGCTCTTGCGGCCGAATTACCATCTCCCTCTCATATTGTTCCTTAAGGCGGAGTGGTTATTGTGCATGCGCCTGCCATGGACGCTATGGCATAACCCTCGGGTTCTTCCATGAATACGGTCCCTTTTTCCGATACTGAGCATGCTCATGAGTCAATGCCTCCTCCCCCAATCAAGCGGGAGATTTTTTGGGGTTCCGTGCTCCCAATGCCACTCCGAGTGATATGTCGAGAGGTCACAAAAGGCCTTGTGTAAATCTCGAGGCGGCTAAAAAGAGGAGATGTGTCAAATGTGCCGAGGTCAGACCTTCACCCTTAGGAGCTTTTGGTTCGGGCTTCAGGTAGCAGTACCGCGTCAAGGTTTGTTCTAAGAATCTATTTTCGTTAGCGTGTTAGATCTTTTCTTATTCCTCTTTTCGTCTTGCGCAGTGTGTGTCTTTGATCGACGGGATGATTAACGAGTGCGAGTCTGAGGCTGAGAAACTCACGAAAGAGCTTGCTGAATCGAAGGAGAAGTCTTCGCAGTTCGAGGAAAAGTTGGAGGTTATCAAGGATACACACTCCCTTGAAGTATCGTGTTTGGAAACTTAGATTTCCGAGTTATAGAGGGATCTTAGGAAGACGGCAAGCTCCTTTATCAAGTAGAAGAAGACTAGGAAGGTCAGGTCTTCAGAGTTGCATCGCCTGCATCTTCATATCGAAAGAGGAGGAGGCTCGACGAGTCTTGGGATTGTGAAGGCTAAGGCCCAACTGAAGGGCACTATATGCGCCGAGTTTCAGACTTGTTTGGCAAGAATTTCCAAATCCCCTGACTCCCTAATGAGCGTTCTCAGCAGAGACCTTGCTCTGACGATCATTGAAGAAGGGTTGAGCAAGATTCAGTTGTTTCAGGGAGGAGAGGCTCCGTCTCCGTAGTATAAAAGAGGTCAATTTGTATGCTCATAAAGCGGAGCTAGAATTCATTGAGGGAGACTTCGATTTGCTCTTTGTTGGCCTGAAATCCGATGGTATCATTCTGTTGCTTTCTGAAGAGCAAGATCCAGTTGATGTCGAGGTTCCTAATGTAGTTGAGGGAGACGAAGATGACGCGGTCCCTAACCCGGATGAGGCAATGGGCGAGGGCAAGGTTCCTTCTTTGGAGGTTGAGTGAGGACAAAATACCGTTCGGGACGTTTGAATTTAATGTTTTGTGTTTGTTCTGGCCATGTGTGACCATGATTTATATTTCGGGACTGGCTGTGTGTCGCTTTGTATCTCTGCTGCTTGGCGGTTTTAATAATCTAGTTTTTTGGTGATAATGACATGAGTAATTTTATGTGGATGTTGAGGGAAATAATATGAGTTGTCGTCTCATATCCTACTCTTAGTGGGTCGTTACATTCGTTGTTTGTCTTAGATGAGGGTACTTGAAAATTTTCAGTTTAGGGAGCCTCATGAACACAAAAATATAAGCGAAGAGACATGTTTTTGAATCTCGTATTGGCTTATTGATACTATGCCTTGAGATGTTTGAGACCATTGTGATGGGTTTAGGGCAAGACCTAAGCTTACTTTCGGTTTAGGGTTCGTGATGGTTGTTTTGGCTTACATTACCCGTTGCGGTTTCGACCTGATTCTGTCTCGATATTGAAGTCTACGAAAAGTTCTCGGCTTATATGACTTGCATTGATTGGGAATCGAGCATCTCTCCAAAGACAATTTCGAAGTCGTCTGGAAGTGTTGACCAAAAATTTTGGATTTCTTTTATAGCGTGTTATTATCCTTGTGTCAAATATCTGAGAGGCTATCTCTATGGGGGGAGATGGCTAAGTTTGTTTAGGACATTAGAGTTTGTTTAGGACGTTAGAGTTTGTTTGTTGTGATCAGCAACAAACAAAATGGTAAGTGTTACCATTTTTGAGTTTTGAGTTTTCGCGAAAGATATGTTTTTAAGAAGATGTTGGTGGGTATGACCGTCGTTCTTCCGAGATGGAAATTTCACCGCGGAAAATATTTTTTGTTAGAAAAAATGATTCTTCAAGCATTGTGCAACGTCTCGCGATGCTGAGAACTAGGTTTTTCTTTCGTATACCCCATTTTGTGTTTGAAGTTTTTGTGGCCTTGAAGAATTTGTTAATCGTTTGTTAGATTTGTCTATAAATTTTTTTCGTATGATATCCGTTTTTGGGTTATACGGTGATAAAATATTGCATGACATTGAGTGTGTTTGTTAGAGATTAGCGAGACACTTTGAAGTTGGACTGCAAATTTTGTTTTTGAAAATATCGAGTTTTGACAGCAAGGATATTTTGACATATGGGAGTATACGATAATATGTATACGTACCCATTTCCTCCCTATTTTTGAGAGGGGTATATGTGAAATAATCTTGCAAAGATTTGCATACGTACCCATTTCGAGGATCAAGCCGTTCGTAGTTAAGTTTGTTACAATGTGATTGCTTAGTGATAATATTTTTTGAGATGCATCGCTTTCCAGATTCTCAGAATTTTGACGTCTTTCATGTTGAATATTTCATACGCACCTGGACGGACCACTTTTATGACTTTGTATGGTCCTTCCTGATTTTCTCCGAGTTTTCCCATGTTTCGTTTCGAGGTGTTTTGGAAAACTCCGTGCAAAACTAGATTGTTTTCCTTGAATCTGCAGCTACGTACGTTTGAGTTGTAGTACTTTGCGGCTGCTTGTTGGTAGTTTTGAATCCGTATGAGGGCATGATCCCGACAATCGTTGATGAGGTCGAGATTATCCAGCAACATCAGATTGTTCGAATCTTCTCGTTCTGGGAGTAGTCTCCTGTGTATTTCGGGGAACAGGGTTTCTCAAGTCGGTCGGTCGAAACTTATGCAAACTTCAACTCAATTGGGCCGAGTTCTGTTTATTCAATGGACTTTGTCCGAGGGATGTAATCCATGTCCAACAATAAATCCCTCAGTTCATTGTTGTGGGAACCAAAATTCGCACTGTCGATTTCAGTAATCGGAGGAAACTGAAGAAACCCTAACTTTCCTTGAGGTCCTGGATTCTCTGCGTAAACACACAAATACGAAAAATAGCAATAATAAAATATCAAAAGAAATTCAACAAATGCAATTTATTAATTTAGACGGAGTAAAGTTAGGGATATTCACTAAAAACAGTAAGGACAAAAATTCGTCAACATTGGAACTAATGAACAAAACACTAAAAAGGTCTAAGTGTTGAACTTGTTAGTCTAGTCACCTATATCCTAAGTTCTCCTAAAGTTAAAAATAATTTCCAATCGGTCGGAAATATTAATTAAATTAAATTAATTTAGTGAGAAAGTTGACCATGATGATACAAAAAAATAAGACATAGCATGGTGATCTTAACTGGTGTATCACACCCGATTATCCCATACTTTGTAAATAGTCATATGAAAATGTTAGTTTGAAAGAGTGTTTACTCTCAGCTTGGTTCCCATCGAGTCTGGGGTTTTTGGGTCTTAGATATTTGGACCTGTAAATTTTTATCTTCGATTATGTAACAGTTCATATCAGGTCCTTTTCAGCTCGGGTCTAATTTATTAGAAGCATAAGCTATTCAATTTCTTTGGCTACAATTTGGTTTGGGTATTTAGTACCGAAGTACCAAATTTTACCGGAAAACACAAAAATACCGAAACTCAAAAATACATGAACCAAAATACTTAAAAAGCTATAAAATATATCTAAAATCTGAAATTATCAAAAACCCAAAACTATATCTGAAACCCGAAGCCAAAACTTAAAAGTATCCAAAATACCTAATCTTGTTTTTTGGGTAGCTGATCAGGTCTTGTGTAAGACCCGGATCCAAACCGAGATCCTCGTATACAATATAGACGAGACCCGAAGCGAACATTTATTTTCAAATCAATTTTGGTTTGAATTTCAAGTCTGTGTAAAATATTGAGACATAATTGGAAGTCTAGTCTGAAATCAAACTCTATTAAGGTAGTAAAATTTCATTATTATAAAAATCATATAAAACATCCCCTTAGATGTCTTCATATTGAAAAATTAATTCATACATTTCTGTATAATATATATTTTAAGAAATAAAAACACAGTAAGAAAGTCATATGTGTAAAAAGGGGAAGTCAAATTGTTAGTTTCTTTTTGAGATCATTTTTCATAAAAATGGAAAAGTTGGCTGGACTGCTAATTGTACTATTTCTTTGTTGTTACTCAATTTTCTTTCATTGTATTCTAAGTTTCTCACCATACATTCTACATTCCATTTTTATCAAATAATACTATGTACACACACCTATAAAATAAAATAAATAAATAATTAAACTATTTTCAAAAAATTACTTTTGACACGTCAAAACTTTTATGATGATATAATCCATATTTTGTAATATAAAAGCCCCTTCTTCCTTGTAATAAAATACATACATCTTCTAGCATACACATATTATCTCTCGCTTTCATCCAAACCTCTACAAAAGTAAAATTTCTAATGTCTCTAGAAAATATAACCGAGGATGGAGATAAAGCTCTCTTTCTGCAGCAAGAATCTTCTGAAGTCAACTCTCCTCTCAAGGAATTTCCGACGAGTACTAATGTTCTTGTTGTCGACCCCAATCTCATCACTTTACTTAATATGAAAGAAATCATGGAACAGTACACTTATCAAGGTAACTCTCTTCTTGTATATATGTAGTATAATCTTTCGATTTAATAAAGAGTTGTTAAATTTTTATTTTGAGTTGTTAAAGTTAGGGTTTAGGGTTTATACTTATGTGTTTGTTTTTTCGTTATCCAGTGACGGCTTATGCAGACGCTGAAGAAGCTATTGCGTTTCTGACAAATTGTAAACATGAGATTAATATTGTGATTTGGGATTATCATATGCCTGGAATTAATGGACTGCAAGCTCTTGAAATCATTGGTTCAAAGATGGATCTTCCTGTAGTAAGTATGTATATCGCACACTAAACTTTTACTTTTCAAACTATTATAAACAAAATTCTTTTAATTCGATAAAATATAATAATTTATTTCATCTTTTGTGTAGTTATGTCTGATGACGATCAAACAGAATCGGTGATGGACGCAACATTACATGGTGCATGCCACTATGTTATGAAACCGGTTACAAAAGAGACCATAAGTACCATATGGCAACACATTGTACGCAAGAATATGATCTCTAAACCCGGTTTAGTTCCACCGGTTATGGTTCATGATGACTGTTCAAAGCAAGACAAAGATGATTCCGTGACGGTAGACCAAGACAGTAGTGAGCCGAACATCGATAAGACTGAAGAGAAAGCAACAAACAAACGGAGAATGACATGTGTAGAAGAAACTCGACCAATCCAATCAGAATTGGTCAAGAGTAACGGTTCAGACCAAGACGATGAGGATTCCAGGACCGTAAGCCAATACAACTATGAACAAAGCATCGATAAGAAAGAAGAGAAACGTTTCAAGAAACCGCGGATGTCGTGGACTGGAGATCTTCAACAGAAATTTCTCCAAGCCATCCATATAGTTGGTGGGCCTAAAAGTAATCTAACTATAATCTCTAGTGTAAAATCTCTTTTATTATTTCTCTTTTTCTTTATTACTAATCATGTTTTGAATGTAAACGCAGAAGCTAATCCAAAGTCACTTCTCAGATGCTTGCAAGACATGAATATCCAAGGACTCACTAGAAACAATGTGTCCAGTCATCTTCAGGTTTTTTTTTTAAACTATTATATATTGTTTCTTATGACAATTAAACTAGGATTCTACACATATGAATAACAAAAATTCTACATCAATTGTGTTGTTGTGCAGAAATATCGTCTAAGTCTTGAGGAGAACCAAATTGATCCTCAACCGTTTCGAGAGACTACTTGGTCTAGTTCGTGTAGACATTCACCTTTCTTAGGTATGAACAATGGTTTCATTGCACCATCGTCCCTTATGAATCGTCCAGCTGTTTACCCGGTCCAGGACAATCAATATCCAAATGGTTACTTGGCCAATGAACAACAACCAGTTTGTGACCAATAACATTCCTGGTTTACCCTACTTGGACCATGATCTCCATCTCCAGCAGCAGCAGCAGCAGCATCAACAACGACAATATCAGCTTTCTAATCAGGTGAATTACATGATGAGAAAGAATGAACCTGAACAAGCTTATAATAATGGCATCGGTTTAACGGATCTCGAGTCAATTTATCCAAGTGTTCCGTATGATCCAAACGAGTTTTTATTCGACGGCTACTTTCAGTAAGTGATATGACCTTCTATTTAAGATGGTCTTTGTAGGAGATTTCTTTGGTTTCTAGGAAAATTCAAGATTGTGAGGGAATAACTAGTGAGCATGTCTTGTGAGTTGCAAGAAGATTAGTTGTATGTGAAACCAGTTACAAATATCAGTTACTGATGATATGCAAATCAGTAAATCAGTGTCATATGTATGTGGTATCATTGTTCTTTTGATTATAACAAACTCTTTTATTTATGGATATTTTTCTTTAATAGATTTGATTCTAGACTTCTAGTTTATAAATCCAGGAGATTCCCGCAAGTTCTTTTAATTCATAAAACTGAGCACATGATCAAGTATATAGTTACTCTAGGTAATTTATATTTTGATTATGTATTGCAATGAAGCCTGTATAGAGTGAGCAAAAGAAATGCCATGGACCGGAAGCACATCAGAGTTATACATAATCAATGTTCGAACTTGCTAGACGGTAACTAGACGTTTTATAGAGAACTAGTGATTAGGCGAATTATTGGGAGTCTATGTGAGGCGTAGACGTTAACGAATTATTGATTTATTATACATATGTATATATATATATATATATATTACATTTAGTTGAGATATTTTTAGTTTTGAGTTTAATCATAAAATATTGTGATGATTATCAAAATTAGATATTCAAGAAAAGAAATTAAACAAATTTAGAGTAAATAAGATCAATTTAAACTAATTTGAACCAATTTAGAATAGTTTAAACTGATTTAAATTGTATAGATCGGTATATATCAGATTTTAAAAAATCATTTCGGATAGAACCGAGTTGCCGCCTAGGCGCCACCTAGACCGAGTTTTAAAAAATGATTTTTTTATCCAAAGAATATTATCTCAACTTCTTCTCTAGGCCTGGGCATTTTACCCGGACCCGAGGACCCGATCCGAAACCGACCCAAAAAATCCCGGTTCGGGTAGGACCCGAACCGATCGTTTTACCCTATTGGGTCTTGTTGTGGAGGACCCGTGGGTCTTTGACCCAACCCGACCCGAACCCGAGACCCGATAGGATACCCGAAATACCCGAAAATTCTAGTATATATTAGATATATATGAGTGTTTTAGTATCTTTTTGGTATTATATGTATTTTTACTAAGTTTCAAATTTGGGTTTTCGGATATGATTTTGGGTTTCATGTAAAATTTTAGATTTTAAAAAGTATAATATGAAATTTGATCAAAAAATAATAATATAGATAATTTAATAAAAGTTTGGTATTTTTCATATCTTTGAATCATATTTTAAATACATTCTGAATATTTTAAGATATTTTTATGTTTTTGGGTATATTTTTGGGTTGGATCCGATAGGACCCGAACCGAACCTGACCCGAGACCGATTCGAACTCGGACAGATAAATTTTTACTACCCTATCGGGTCTAACTATTTAAGACCCGAACCGACCCGGATCCGATAAGACCCGAACCGAATCCGAACCGATAAATTCCTATTACCCTATTGGGTCTAAATATCTATGACCCGAAAAACCCGGACCCGACAAGATCCGACCCGAATCCGACCCGCAGACCCGAATGCCCAGGCCTATTCTTCTGTTCCATTTTCACTTCAAAGTTAATTTATTACACTTATTATTAGGAAAGGGAATCCTATTTTGATAAAGGATAAGGATTATCTTTGTGATTAGCATTATCTACTTAAAGAGATATATATTAAAGATTTCTAATAGTTTTAGCATCATGCTTACATTATTGTATATTAACACAAGTTGGTCTTCGATATTAATAGAAGTGTGGGAGCCGAAACTCGAACAATACTAATTTATAATGAAAAAATCATAATCATTTTTGGGAAACCGGATTTTATGCAGAACCAACGACTAGTAATAAAAATGGACATAACGAAATACGAGGATAACAAAAAAAAACTGAAAAGCAAGATATTTTATTCCGAATTTGCGTAAGAGCGTTCCAAAGAGTCAAAGACAGATAGTACATGACATCGTCTGGAAATGAGATTACAACGAAAATCAAATGAACAAATGCAGTAAAATCTATCTAAGTGTGCTAAAGGAACCACCTAAGCCAAGAAATCCTATGTGGGTCACAGCTCGTTTAGCAAGAGACGTAAATAATGCCTAAGGTTTTTTAATTGCATAGAGTTTCGATAACTAAGTTTCTCTCTGCCAGCCTTGCTTATATACTCCTCCAAGTTTGATTGTGTTCCTATTTTCCCCTAGACCTACATCTTCATTCTTTCCACATTTATTCTAATCTTTCCCCTTTTTTTTATCGATATTCAAGTTTATCTCATTTGAAAATCTTCCACTAGCATGTTTTCTTTCTTATTCCTCTCCAGGTAAAGTAAATATTCATTCACATTGGGCTACTTTAGAGTATCTAGTCACACCATGAAATTTTCTGAGGCTCAAGAAAGCTATCTATTGGCTGAAACAATTATCAACAGCTTGGTATCATACGAAGAGCAAAGCCTTGTATGGAAGAGGATTGTCAATCTGAGGCACATCACACACTCTTCACACTTCATACCAATAAGGTATAGTAGTCATCCTTGTGTGTGTGGATATATCATCATCACATGGAATGAAAAAGAAGGTATACAAGCTAATAAAGCCTACGTAATGTATGTTTTTAAGATTAAAGGACTTGGGTGAGCTAAAGTACTTCATAGTAATTGAAGTATGTCATTACCTTCCTATCCCAAGGAAATTATACTCATGATATTTTAAAGAGGCAGGAAGCTTGGAGAGAAGCTAGCAAAGACCCCATAAGATGGTTATAAAGCATTGCGAGTAAGAGTTCTAGGATAAACCATTTGAAGATCAAAAACAATACATGAGACTAGTTGGCAAGATCATTCATTTGACCATTACCAGACCTGATATAGGTTTTTTCAGTGAACCAGGTTTGCCAACACTTGTAAGCTCCCAACGTTCATCACTGGAACATGTTGGAAAGAATCTTTAGATATCTCACTGGAGCTCCTGGTCAAGTAGTTTGGATGGGATGCAATGGGAACATTAAAGTGGTTGGATATTGTGATAATGATTAGGTGGGAGATAGAACTGATAGGAGATCAACCACATGCTATTGAACTTTAATTGGAGTCAACCTAGTCACTTAAAAGATCAAGAAACAGAATGGTCTCATGCTCTAGAGATGACGCTGAATATAGAGAAATGAGGAAGCTCACAACGAATTAGTGTTGATCAAAGGTGTTGGGGGTCAAAATCGGTCACGACGGAATCAATGTGAAAATCTCCGAAACATTTGTTTTCTAAAAAGGAAAAAAGCGCAGGAAACTAAAACTAAAACCTTTTGGACGACAAGTTATCGGAAAAGATAATCGAGAAACAGAAAGATCAAAACGGCAGTGTCCAACCCACGCGACGGTGAGTTGGCGAGTTGGATGGTCTCCGTCCAACTCGCCTGATGGCTTGCTCGACCAACTCACCATCATGCGAGTTGGATCAGCTCATCCAACTCGCCTGATGGTGAGTTGGATCGACCACGTCCAGATCGCCATCAGGCGAGTTGGATCAGCACCATTCGTCTCGCCTCCGATCAGTGCCTCTTTTGAACCTCGATAACACTGTCTTTTGTTTTGTTTTGATTGGAGTTACCGTTGGAACTTTATGATAAAACCATAAAGACTTATTTTCTCGTATGAACTCAAATTGTTCATATAAAACGGCAACGACTGACCTAACACCGAAGTTGTCTCAACTATATGAGTAATTTGAACTATTTATAAAACTAACGTCTTACCAAAGGTTTTCTCTCGGAGAAATAGTAAAAACGTTTAAGTTGAAAAAATGCTCGAAAATGTCTAAAACGTGGCTAAAAGCCCACTTGCAACTTTAGACGAGATTGAGCCCAAGGATACTATGACGACTTATCTATTGTTCACAAGAAAAGATAAATGTCAAGTCTGGAAGATAAATATTAAGTTTAAGGGATAATCATAAAGATCGAAGAAAAATGGAATTTTGCAAAGCGATAAACACGACTCGGGGAAAAAAAGCAAAGAGGAAACCACATTAAAAAGGAGTATATAAGGAACGCCAAGGTTAGAGACGAAGGACACAACAAATTTTAGCACTTAGTGCAATTTAGTCAATTTTCCGTTTTCTATTCTTGAGTTGCGACTCAACTAGGTTAGCATGTCTTACGTGGTTAGACTAGAAAACTCGCCAACAGCTCTTACGGCTGAGGCTTTACCTATTGTAACGCTCATTCATGAATTCAGAATAAGATCTTCGTTGCTCTCTTTATTTTAAAGATTATTTACTTCATCTGTTTTCATTGCCTGATTGCTTGACGTTTGGATTAGCAAAAATCCGGGACTTCTGGGAAAGTTAGGGTTTCTTAAAATTTCTTATTTTACGGAAATAGATAGTGTGAATTTTGGTTCCCAAAGTTTGGCGCTAGAAGGAGGGGGGGTACAGATCAATCTAACTCTCAGACACAAACGCTTGATCGGACATGTCTACTAACGATCAATCCAACCAACAAACTCGCGACAATGGAAGCATCGGCGACGACGTCAACACTCCAGCATCAAACGTTACCGTGGTTGACGCTGATGCCAACAATGCGGCGTTGAGGAGGTGAAAAAGATCTTCTCCACTTTTGAAAAGAAGTCGGTAGAACTTGAGAAACTCATGGGATCTCGCTAAACAGGTCTAAACCCTAACATCGAGGGCCCGAGTAGTTCGTCCTCATGGAACCACTAGGGTTCGCGGGAGAAGACTAGACTTCGCAACTCCGCTGGACAGGCCTGGAAACACGTGGGAAAATCCATTAGGAAAATCCTGGCGAGACAACCCCTGCTCAGAAAAACACTGAGAACCCTCCACCAGTGGAGCATGGAACATAGGAACACGAGGTCGAACATGTCGACTTGCAACCCAGCGATCAGTCTGATAATTCGGAAGAAGACGCTGACGTGCATCCGAGAAGGAAAAGAAGCCGCACGGCACATGAAGACTCCCTGTTCGACAAACCCATGACTGAAGAAGAGGAAAACATCTTCTGGGTGGAACAAGAGAAGCTAGTAGAAGAGCAGACTCAAATCACTCGCAACAAACACCGACAAGGTCTGAAAATCATTGGAGATGATCTCAAGATTTGCGATCTCCGTGACTACATCAAGAAAAAGGCCACGAAAGTAAGAGCGGTAAAATCTAAAATTCACCACGCTACTAGCGCCGCGCCTGAAATTGATCGACTGCTCTAGGAAGATCGGAAAACACCCTTCATAGCTCTTATCAGTGATACCAAAATATCAGATCCTGGAAAGATCAATGTGCTCACCTACAACGTTACGAATGATCCCAAGACACACCTACAAGCCTTCCAGATCACGATGGGAATGGCAAAATTCAGAGAGAAGAAAAGAGACACCGACTATTGCTGCCTCTTCTTCGAGAACCTCCAAGGAGCAGCGCTCGAATGGTTTTCCTGACGTAGGTGAAACTCCATTAGAAGTTTCCGCCAACTCGCTTTGGAGTTTCTCAAACAATACTCTATGTTCATAGACCGAGAAACCTCCGGCGTCGACCTTTGGAGCCTGGATCAAAAGGAAGAAGAACCTCTCCGTGACTTTATGAACAGATTCAAAATCTTCATGTCTTGAGTTAGCGGAATAAGCGACAAAGTGTCCATAGACGCGCTCCGTAAAACGCTCTGGTACAAGTCAAAATTCAGGAAGTGGATAATCCTCAACAAGCCACGCACGATTCAAGATCCGCTCCACCAAGACACGGACTACATCATCATCGAAGAGGAGACCAAGGTCTGATCGCAAAATAATAAGCCAATGAAGACGCCCTCAAAATATTCAGCATCAGACCAAAAGCCATTAAACAAAAACTATCGTAACGACATGTATGTCCATCGCGAGGGAGAAATCTCTAGGGAGCGCATAACTATGCCATCAACTTCGTATCGGAACAAGGGCGAACGACGGGTAACAAAGGACCCAAAATTAAAACTACGACGAGTACAGCTTCTGTGATTTCCACCAGACCCGAGGCCACACAACTGTCAGCTGCAAAGTTCTCGGGGCAAGGCTGGCTGCAAAATTGCTCGCAGGCGAGCACTCCGATAGAATGAGCGTAAAGAATCTCATCCGCAATTCAGATTTTCCCCCAAAGACTGATAAGAATCCTCAATCGGAGAATTCTTCTCGGGGAAACCAGTCGGGCGAAAAGCGTGGAAGTAAACAAGACGAAAAGGGCAATGACAATAATCGTTGCAAGTAAACATAATCATCGGAGGATCACAGTTCTGCAACGATACGGTCTTGTCAACCAAGTCCTATCATCGGAAAGCTGAGTCAAACGCAAGCTGGCCAAGATGGTCTCCACCCCACAGCATTCCAAACAGGGTCGTCACCTTCAAAGAAGAGGAAGCCCATGGAATCGACAAGCCGCATATCGACCCACTCGTTATCAATCTCGTAATCAGGGATCTCAAAGTCGCGAGAATCCTCAGGGACACGGGAAGCATGGTCAACGTCATCTGCAGTGACACTCTTGAAAGGTAAACATCGAGTTGGTAGAAGTATACCAACACAAAAACCGTTAACAATTTTTTTGGGCATAACGTCGATGACTCTCAGATCGATCAAACTCCCAGTCATGGAAAAGGAAGTCAAGAAAATCGTCGACTTCGTGGTCGTCGACCAACCAGCCATCTAAAACGTCATCATGGGAACGCCTTGGATAAACACCATAAAGGCAGTCCCATCGACATATCATCTAGGCATCAAATTCTTGTCTCTTAACGGAATTGCCGCAATCTCGAGATGCCAGAAACAGTCACGACTTTTCTACTTAGTCGAACATAAGCTAAGCCAAGTCACGACAAAGATAACTAAGCCATTGGCTGAAAACACTACAAAGAAATACGATTCGACATCGTCTACTCAAGCAACAGTTTCGGACCCCAAAAACCAGCAATTTTGCAATGACCCAACCGGTAGCAGACGTCGAACCAGCTACAATTAAGGAAATCGATGCAGGCGCAACAATTGAGTAAACACACTCGCGGTGCCAACTGAACTACAAGATGGCTTGATCCTCAAAAGGGGTACGTAGGCAGCTCGTCAAAAGACGAGTTGAGGTACCCACCTCTCTAAAGGGAGGGGGGAGTGGGTACGTATACATAAACTCGTATACTCCCACAATTTTCAATATTCGCCCTTGTATTCAACATTTTAAAAAATTTCGATAATAAGAAAATGCAATAAGGATTTCCAGAAAGTTTCACAAATCTCTTTTATCACATAAACATCACAAGATGCATTCGGAAAATACTCAAGTATGAGCAAAATATCTATCGTACAACCCGGAAACAATAATCTACTAAAAAATCAATCTATTCAAACTGCCAAACAGAAAAAACATTTTCGTCAATACTTCACGAACATTTTTTGGTCACACGGTCGAACCTGATCTCCGACCAAAACATGGGAAGACCCCGCTCTCAAACATTCTAAACCATCTTTCACACAAGGTATATTCCGGGAAACAAAGCGAGACATCGCATGAAACCTTCAAAAATATATCTCCAGTCTTGAAACGCAAAAACAATTATGATCGCGACTATAAATTGTACTAAAAACGAGCACTTGCTCTTACATCACATTCGTCGATTGGCTCCGGTGAATACATCAAATGTTCTCTAAAAAGGACGATAAAATAGACATTCCCTTGTTCCTCATACATCCGACTAGGATAATTGCGCGGTATAAAAGAAATCTAATTTTTGGTCTGCACTCCAAACGATTTAAAAATTGTCTTAGGAGAGGTGCTCGATTCTTACCACACAAGTCGTATAAGTTGAGAACATATCGCGGACTTTAATCAGTAAGAATCATGTTAAAATCGCAAAAAGTAACCCAAAAGCCGATTAGTCATCGCAAAACTTTAAACCAAGAGTAAACCTAGGTCATGCCCTAACCCCAGTACACACGACGGTTCTCCATGATGCCAGCGACCTCCCTCTTCCCTTTCTGGTACGCTCGACGAGCCTCTTTTGCGGCCAGTTCTCTCTCGCAAAGAGAATTTTCTGCCATCTCACCCTTCAAACAGGCGAAGAAGATCGCCCCGAAGAAGATCTCTAATGCTAAGGAAGTCCTCAGGAAACAAGGGCGCATGATTAGTAACTGCAAAACAAAGAAAGTAAATGCGAGGTTAGATATCTTCAAAACGAGAACACCAACGAATATCTAATCAAGATCCTAAAAATGGGAATGCAGCTCTCCTCGACTGATGCACTCTCTATACGTACAAAAATAACTCTTTCGATACTCATGCAGATTCGAAGCAAACCCCTTGATTATCGCCATATCGTTCCTCGGGCCCAAACGACATGTTAACGATTTTTTTGATCCCACTGGATTTTTTTGATCAGCATCGAGAGTCATGCCACGCTCGTATCTCAGAACCAAAATCTCGATAAGATGTTGCAAGCTGGTAGGAGTGATCTGGCTTATCGACACTCCAAACCGATCCATAATTTGAACGATTACCCCCAGGATGGGAAACCACAAATGGCAACGTAGTAGAAAAGCGTCGTAACACGTGAAGTAACTATCTGTAGGAGCATCTGCATGTTCTCCAGCCCTTGGAAGTCAAAACTCCACCGATTTTGGGACACAACATAAATGTTGAATGGTGTCGAGGTACGAAGGAAAATTGTGGCTCGGAAAACTAGGGGTTCTTTTCGTATGAACTTGGGGAGGATATCACGACTCATGTGGAGGATCCTTTAAATTGCAGGTCGCCAGCCAATACGCATCGACTTCTGCAGGATCAACGGAGTGTGCCACGAATTCGACCTTCGTAACAGCTTCACCATCCTGGGTACGAGTACTATCGGGGTCAAAGCAAGAAGGCAAAGCATTTCCTGAAGCTCTCTGGCCTAAAGAAATGATCAAGAAAGATAAAAGAAAGAAGTGGAGAGAACGATTTTTCTACCTTAAGAGAAGTTCTTGTGGAATAAAACAAGTAAAGAATTAGAAAACTTACTCTACATACTTATATGCAAAAAAACTTACTATCTTCCTTCGGACGTTCAGCCAATAATGCCGCCTAACTCGCCTAACCTGCCTAACCGCTCGCAAGAACGTCATGATTTTAATGAGCTGGGGGGCTAACTGTTGGGATCATAATCAATCACGACATAATCAATGTTTGAAAATCCCCGAAACATTAATTTCTAAAAAGAAAACAAAAAAGCACGGGAAACTAAAACCAAAGAAAATAATAGACTGAAGAAGAAGAGACAGAGGTGAAAAGGAAGAGTTGGCAAAACTTCACCATATTTCACCAGGCCTCACATGATTTCAAGTACACATATTTAATTTTTAAATCTAAATATGTGAGAGTTGTTTGGGATTGATGCAGTCTTTTATCCAATATGTTCTTTCGAGTACTCATTCTCTCTTGTATACTATATATGTGACTGTATACATAACCTAAAGAGATAAGGAAAATAAAATCTTTCTTACACACGCTCCTTCTTTCTCATCTACAAACAACAACATTCTCTCTCTTTCACATATGAATCAAACATTATCTGTAACATCTTGGTTTGTGGTATATAGTGAAAGACTTAATTGATTTGGGTACCTATAACACAAAGTGCACTTACATTTTCAATCACACATTCATAGAGAAATCCAGAGTTAAGTGTGCTTGAGCTGGAGTAACGGAAGGATAGGTGACCTATTGGAAAGTGATTTCTTATACAGTCTAAGTGAGGTCAAAGCACGAGGAAAGGTCATGTGGTGATTGCAGGATCAGTAAAAAAAAACTTTCGAGCCTTCAAAAATTAAGCAACGTCTATCGCATAGAATGGAATCCACAGGCCTAGTGAATAGGCGTGGGAGGCTCATTACTTGTGGGCGGTCAGAGCGCTATAAGTGGTATTAGAGCCGAGCCCAGACGAGTGAGGGTTCCAATGTGGGCACACACTAATATGGTTACGATCCTGGGGTGTAACAAGGATGTTGCGTTCTTTGAGAAGGGATGAATTCTAACATCATGGTTTGTGTTATATAGTGAAATGCTTAACATAATTGATTTGGATAACTATGTATATGAGTTCATGCGAACTGATTGGGTTATCCATTAGCTGTGGGCGGTCAAAGCACTACAAGTGTTATCAGAGCCGAGCCCAGACGAGTGTGGCTCCTATGTGGGCTCACACTAATATGGGTTATCGAGAAGTGATTCATGATATCATGTATGTGAGTCCAAAACACTGAAAAAGTCATGTGGTGATTGTAGAGTCTATAACCAAGACTTTGAGCCTTTAAAAACTTAATGAACCGCCTATCACACAAAATGGGGCACACAGGACGAGTGAGGGAGTGTGGGAGGCCCATTAACCGTGGGTGGTCGAGGAATTACAAGTGGTATCTGAGCTGAACCCACGCGAGTATGGAGTCTTTTATGGGCTCACACTAACATGAATAGCGATCTTGAGGCGCAACAAGGACATTTTTTTTTGTGAGAGGGGGTGAAATGTAATATCCGGGTTTTTGATATATGAAAATGTTTAAAAGAATTGTTTGGCTACCTATGTCACCAAAGTGCATTTACCTTTTTGGTCGCACATTCAGAAAGTACTCTAAAGTTAAGCATGTTTGGGATGGAGTAGTGGAAGAATGGATGACCTATCGGGAAGTGATACGCAATATCGTTCTAGTGAGGCCAAAACATGGATAAATGTCATGTGGTGATTGAAGGGTCGCTAAACAAGACTTTCGAATCTCCAAAAATTAACACACAGCATGTCGCAGAGTCGTTGTATTCGTCGTAAAGTCGTTGTATTGTTACGACGAATTTTGTTCCTCGTAACTTTGCAACGGCATTACGACAAATATATGTTTCATTGTAAAGTCCTTGTAAAGTATATATAAGATTACGACGAAGTAATTTCCTCGTAAATGGTCATTGTTATGGTCATGTTTTCTTGCAGTGAGAATGGGACCCATTAAATGAGCAGGCGTAGAAGGCTCATTAGCCGTGGACGGCCGAGGCGTTATGAAGAGTGTAGGTTCTTGTGTTGGCTCATACTAATATGAGTTACGAACATGAGGTGCAACAAGACATTACGCTCTTTGAGAGATGGTGAATTGTAACACCCGAAGCTCATAAGCTCATACGAATAAGCTCTTGAGTTTTGTTTGAAAAAGAAGAAGAAAAACTCTCGTGTTAACGCTTAACGGTAATAACAACTAAGTAGAGATTAATCTGCGCATCCACGCTGGTATTAGTTTTACCTTTTCATATATTGAAATTTTTTTCATGATTAATGTTATATATTTTACATGTGTCACCATATAATTAATTGTATAGTGTTTATTTGAAATTTTAAGGTTTGTATACATCAAAACTAGACCGAATCGACACGAGTAATACAATTATTTAGTTATTTTTAGGTTATCATAGTTTGTATACAAAATACTCGAATCGAAAGTAATATGATTACTTTTGGTACAAATATATGAATCTTAGATATATTGGTTATTTGAATATTTTTAGGTTTCTATACATCATCTATCCATAATTGGGAGGATCCAACTCTAAACCTACCCATAAATTTATTATACAGAACGAAGCCTAATTTTAAAAACAAAAAAACAATACTTAAAAAACTGATCTGTATCTGAACGGGTATCCAAATATCCATGTAAAAATGATTTTCTAGCAAATAAAAAATTCTTTATTAACCATTTTGAATTCCTATCACAAATGGAGCAATATCATTCAAACATATCGAATTATTATAGGTAACATGTAAAATAATTGTTTTCAAATTATTTTGGTAAAAAATATTAAAATAGTTAAGAAGAGTAAAAAATTATAAAAGATGTAATAAATATTTAAAAATAGATAAATTCTATTTTTAATTATGTACTAAGTGTTATCAAATTATGTAGAATATACAATAAATAAAGTGGTTAGAATGAAGGGAATGGTTGAAATCTGTAAAAAATAATTAAAATAGACGAGTACTATTTTGTACTTAACTTTTAATAGAATAGATGAGATGATATAAATATGCACTATCTTTGAGAGACATATAAATGTTATCAAATCATTAGTGTAGTTAGAGACATATAAATGTTATCAAATCATTAGTGTAGTTAGTTTGAAATCTGCAATTCTGCATCCTCTGCTGGAAG
>CAJHQP010004754.1:0-52154 GCA_905132765.1 Moricandia arvensis | reverse complement strand
AAGTTCTGGTCTTTACATTTTAAAAGAAAGAAAACGTTACACTTTCATTCCCTTTAGTTTAATAATACTTTGAGTTCAAGTAAACATAATAATTAATTTAATTTTATATTTAGCATAGAAAATCTGGAAATATAATGAGCATAATGTCATTCTAACCGCATGAAGAGTTCTAGCTTGTTTCTGTCACATGGTTGTTCATTTTGTGTCGCGTACTCCGTATTAATATATTATCATCTCCTTTGTTTCTTTTGTTAATAACTTTTTCACAGTGTATTGTTGGCTCTTGCTGCTGTAAATTTGTTTTTAAAAATTCTTGCTGCAGTAGTTAAAGTTAAAAATCATTTCCATTTCAAACAATAAGAATAATAAATAAATTTGGTTTTGAATTGTCTTTTATAGTAGATTTCTTTGTTGACCATGAAGAAAAAAGGAAGTAAATATCCTCTTTTTTACTTATTATATTAAATTCATTAATTCCTCTATTTTAAGGTATTTAGGAATAAAACAATTTTACAATTTTATGTTAATCTATTCCAAGGTGCCACGTGTCACAGTCGGATAAGTGATATAGATTAGGTAGAGATGGAGCGCCAAGGTTAAATAAACAGTAAACATTCTTAGCTTCACATGTTTTCTCCTTAAGTCTGCTTTGCTTTGTAAATTATCGACACTACACTCTCTCTTTTCACCGTTGGTGAATGATGAGTGCGAGAACCTCTAAGACTGAGGTTAGAATAGTTTATCTATTAATTTCACTATTTATTTTCATCTTTTGTATCGAAACTTGATTTTATCTGTTACTTTCTTATCTTTTGTTGTTGTAAACTTTGTTACAGCCTGTAAACTGGCAAGCATCACTTAGGAGTAGTAAGACCAAACAAGATGAAAAACGTTCTATGGTTTCTCCATCATCATCGACCAAAGCGTCTAGATCTTCACTAGTGAGCCAAAAGACTTCTTTACAGTCTGTAAAAAAGCAGACATCAGTTACAAGTAGTAATAAGACCAAAGAAGATATTAAACCTTCTTTGGTTTCTCCATCATCATCATCATCCATCAAGGCCTCTAGATCTCCATCCGTGAGCCAAACAACTTCAAGACGTGTTACTTCTTCGGCTAAAGATACAAAAGATGCTCACAAAGAAATAACAAAGATCTCTAGTTCGAGCAACGAGACGAGTAAAGGGCCAGGAAATTTCATTCTTACGGTCGAACTTCGAAAGAAGATTATCACATTTAGGGGCATCATCGACCTTCCTCTTCTCACCGGTCATCTTTCCATAAACAATGTAAGTTTACGATTTTTGGAGATACTAATTTATAAGCGACTGATATGTCCTCTTACATCTTTTGTGTGCATTCTTTTGCTCTAATGATTCCAAGTTAAATCCGGTAAAACCAAAGAAATTAAAACCGAACCCAACCAAAATAAAGAAATCGGTTTGGATTTGGTAATATCGAATAAAAATCAATTTTAAAAAATTGCAATATATAAATATTGTTTGTATATAAATTGATCAAACTAAATAAACAAAGCAAATCGATAATATAATAGTATGGCTATATGTAAATTATAGATGATTAATAATATATACATCATTTATTTTATTAATATGATATTTATATTTTAAACATTGAATTTGGTAATTTTATTTTGTTTCGATTAAAAATTATTTTTTCTCATTTTTATTAAATTAAATTTTAATTTTAATAGTATTATGATATTACTTTTTATTTGGAAAATTTTTATAGTTATTGACTTTTTATTTTTACCAATCTTTTCAATAGTATTAAAAATAAATTGTTTTATTTAAAAGTTAGAATACTTAAAATATCTTTATGTTTAAATAAATCCTATTCTTAATTATACAAATGAAAATTCAAAAAAAAATTATAAAGATAAAGATAGTTATTTTTTTTTTGATAAAAACCCGAAAACTGATAATATACAAACCAAACTAAAAAAAACTAATTTTATAATAATAAAAATTGAAAAAACGAACCAAAACCGAACCGAAATATAAATTGAACACCTTACCATAATTACACAACTATGAAGCTACCGTACTGATACACTATCGAATATGATACATATCTGATTAGCTTCGAAATACGAAATATATAATCGAAAGGTATAAAGATATATATAAGGTATCTAGATATTTACATATTAATCCCTTACACTAATCATTTATTCTTACATAGACTCAATATATATGGGAGTTTTTATTAACAAAAAAAAATTAGATGATACTAACGTAAAAGAATGTGAAGAAGTTTGTCACTCTACAAATCAAAGTAACGATTACACTAGCTTTGACAAAACCCACCACTTGAATTGTTTCATACGTTTTTATATAATTGATCTTTGTGTTTGTGTTTTTGTTGGGGGCTATTGCTTATAGCTGGTGACGCGTACGATGGAAGATCTCCATGAGCTATGTCCTGCTATCATCGAGAGCTCGCGTCTCTTGGACATAAAACATGCTGCAGATACGGATAAGGTTATAACTAAATCAGCTTAAGCTCTAACCAAGAATTGTCATTATCTTTGTTTTTTTCTAATCAAAAATGTTTTTGCCACAGTTGCTTGACCAATTTTACAACGCTTTGAAATCAATTGGAGATTCATGGATTGATGACCATGAATGGATCATCAAATCCAAGTATAGGAAGAGTAATAGCCTTAAGAAGAATCTATCTGATCGACTTGGTAAGCGTTACAAAAGTCTTGTGATTCTTTGTCATACAAGTAATGCACCATTTTGATTGTTGTTGTAACAAAAGGTTCATGTGTTTGGTTTAATTGCAGTTGAAAAGGTGATAGGTACATTAGATGTGCTGATTAAGAGTATGAACGAGAGGCTCAATATGACAGAGAACAACACTGATGAAGAGAAGAAAAACGTTACCACTCCACAAAGTGTAACACCATCAAGATCAGTCATGAAGCAACCGATCAGGCCGAGTAAAGTTGGAGACGTTGCAATATCTGTTTCAAACATTCCAAGGAACGTGAGAATGCAAGCACTTGTCAAACTGAGTCCTATCGATGTGAAGCGACTCAGTATCAAAAAGAGTGTGTGCCAGGAAGAAGCTCAGAGAAATGATGGTGATAATGATAATGAGAGGGTTAAGGAGAAGCAGAAGAGTGTAACAGAGAGGATCAAGAACGTGGAGAAAGCAAAAGAAGCAATCCTTGAGGAACAAGATAGTGTTAAGAGTCAAACTGATGATAAAAGCTACTCAAAGGGTGTGCCTGAATCTTTGGCTCTGGCTACTCCTCATTCAGTGAATGCTGCACTACCTCCACCACAGAATCTTCCAGTGGATGCTATAACAGGACCACCTGCACCGCCTCCTCCACCTCCAGGGGTGGCAGCACCACTGCCTCCACCTCCAGGGGCTGCAGCACTACTGCCTCCACCTCCAGGGGCTGCAGCACTACTGCCTCCACCACCACTTCCAATGGCTCCAGGAAAAGTACCAGGTACACCACCACCACCACCACCACTTCCAATGGCTCCTGGAAAAGGACCAGGTGCACCACCACCACCACTTCCAATGGCTCCAGGAAAAGGACCAGGGGCTCCACCACCACCACCACCACTTCGCTTGGGAGCCAAGAAAGCAACTGGTAAGCTGAAGAGATCAACACACCTAGGGGAACTCTTCAGATTCCTCAGGGGGAAAATCGAAGGTAAGGATACAAAAACAAGATCCCGTGGAGGAAGCAAAGGCGGGATAGGAAGCGCTCCAGCAGGTGGAAAGCAAGGAATGGCTGAAGCTCTTGCTGAGATAACAAAGAAGTAAAATTCACATTTACATACAACAACAACCGTCAAAAAAACTGATACATGGCTTTTATGTTTGATGACTACTGCACAGGTCAGCTTATTTTCAGCAAATAGAAGCGGATGTGGAAATGTATATGAAAGCTATCAATGAGCTCAAAACAGAGATTTCCAGCTTCATGAGCAAGGACATGGCAGAGCTTCAGAAGTTCCATCTGTATATCGAATCAGTGCTTGAGACTCTAACTGATGAAACAAAGGTCAGTGACAAGTGACAACAACAAAAGTGTTACATCAAATATCACAAACTTTCCTCATCATGTTATGGTTTTTGTGGTCATATGAAAAGTGTTTGAACTTTTTGATTAGGTTCTAGCGAGATGTGAAGGGTTCCCGGAGAGTAAACTGGAAGCAATAAGAATGGCTTCTGCATTGTACTCCAAGCTTCAGGATATGATCAAAGTGCTCAAGAACTGGAAGATTGAGTCTCCTGCTGAACAACTTTTCGATAAGACTGAACGTTACTTTGCAAAGGTAAGTCATATGATCACTGCTTTTACTATAGTTTCTTTGCTTGAATTGATATTGAAGAGAGTAATGATGAAAACAGATCAGAAAAGAGATTGACACTCTAGAGCAGACCAAAGCAGAAGAAGAAAAGAAGTTCAAGAGCCATAACATCCATTTCGACTTCGGTTTACTCATTCAGATCAAGGAATTAATGGTTGACATCTCATCAGGCTGCATGGAACTTGCACTAAAGGTAGTACTAACTCTAAGATCAACACCTTGTAACTTAGCATCATATACTTTTGCAAACATCTGATGAAACACTGTTGGATTGGATCCACTTGGTTTAAAACTCGCAGGAGAAAAGAGAAGCAAAAATTGCGTCAGAATCACGCCAGGGAAAGCAGTGCAGAATCAAGAACAAGACTGTAGGATGGGCAAAAACTCTGTGGAGGGCATTTCAGTTTGCGTTCGGAGTTTACACATTTGCTGGTGGACAAGACGACCGAGCTGATAAGATTACCAGAGAGTTGGGTAATGAGATTGAACTGATCCTCAACAACGAATGATTCCATGACCTCACCCTGCCTCTTATTAGTATGTTTCATCTGTAAATGTCGGACAAAATTTCAGTCTCTTTTACCAGACACTTAAAAGAGAACAAGTGGTTTGGGATCTCTAATATCTAACAAAAAATGTTGTAATCTAATCAACAAGAAGAACCTGTTGTAATCTGATATGTTTCTTTTAACTGAGCTTATATATATTAAGCTAAGGCCATTACAACTTCAATCTTCATTTAAAAGAAACAGAGATATTTCGAAGAATCCAGGATGATCAGCCATTCATGGTTATATACACGCAAGTATGACGGGACTCATGTCCAGTATCAGTTGTTTTTGCCATACTTCTTTTTACAGCCTCAAGAGTTATCAGATTCAATTCATAAATCTAATCATCCTTTATATATACACCAGGAAGTAGATGTTCATATAATCACATAAGGACGTAATATAACAAAGTAAATAATAAGTCGTTAAGCAAACTTGTATATATGATCAAGGGTACCAAGAAAACTACAAAAGAATTGGAGTTTACAAGTAAAAGACAGCTAAAACAACCCTAAGCCGTGACAGAAGTAAAACAAACTCTATTTTGAACATACTACTTGTATAGCCTTATATCATACAGGAACATGATCACTATGAACTATAGTCTACGATCACCAGAGTCAGTGATCACCCCCAAAGCATTCCAAGTTTTTTTTTTTTTTTCCAGAAGCTGTACAGAGAAAAATGAGAACGAAGAATTGATTTGCCCTTTTTGATCCGTTTTAAGGTAGTTTGCAGGATTCAATTACTTCCATCACTGCTTTATGCGTCTCCGGAGGGATCATGTTTAGAGTCGTGTGAAATGCCTGAACAAAAGATAGCACACAGTTATATTAAATGATCTTGAGATTTCTCTAGCCTGGAACTGGGCAGCCATAAGGGGTTAACGAGGCACGTACCACAAATCTCTCCAAGACCGGTACAAGAATTGCGAGATTGCGTTTTGGGAGATAGTCTTTGATGGAGTTGCGTATACTTCTACTGCTAGTGGATCCAGTAACATGTTAAGTTTCTTGAGAAAGTTCATATAGATTATGATACAAATAAGATCGAAAACGAAAAAGACCTTTCAGTTGAAAGAAAGGCGAGTAGTAGAGCAGAGTATGCCTCCACTATCATCTTTTCTGCTTCCTTTTCGCCTTCTAAAACAGCTTCTTCGTCATCCTGAATACCAAACATAAAAACGCAGGTTTAATAAACAAAAACCTCTTATGAGGATCTCATAGGTGCTGCTACTCACTAAGGTGAAAGTAGTTGTTTCTTCTTTGGTGTCTTCTGATCCTTGATTAGTGAGAAAGATTGAACATAATAAAGGAATCATCTCCTGTTCACTCTCTTGCAATCCTTCTGGCTTTGTAATAGGAACACTCGCTGAAGCAAGCCGTGATCTGGAAAAAGAAAGAGTTACCTGATTAGAGAAAAGAGTCTACTCCCAGTGTGCGTAAGGGTTAAAGACGGTGAGAGTATGACTAGTTCAACTTGTATTGACTTAACCATCATGATGGTATTAAATTCTGATTGCGATTTTTTTTGTGTACCTGTTCACTCCGTCTTTCTCAACCAAATTTACCAGCAAACCCAAGATGGCAACAAGAAAATCTAACTCCTGATCTGTAAGATGTTTGTCCTTCTTCTGTTGGGAAGATCCTGTCATTTCCATCTCACTGAAAAGAGGAGATCTGGTGAAAGATGGAAAGTGTTTGGCAATTAATTCAGCCATGCTTTCCAGCCCTCTGCACATACCAACTTGCCGACAACCGACAGCGTTATCATTTGTTAAGTTCATCAAAACCTGCAAATAAAAGATAATGAACTAAACTGATGCTATCCAGGCTGTAGAGCAGTAAACAGATGTTAAAGACTGTAAGAACATTACCTTAACGGCTGTTAGAAGGCAATCAGATAAAAGACATAGACATTCTTCATCAATGTCGTTTGTTGTAGACGAAGATACTTGCAGCGATATACTGCAGTCTCTGCCATTTGATTCTTCCTGGGAATTCAACCTATGGTTTGATGATTCCTCTTGGCTTGGGAACCGCTGATACAAACATTCATCTTTACTTTTCTTGTAGCATCCTTTCTTCTTTTGAGCTCTAGGTTTCTTTTGCTTTACAGATACTAACGCCCACTTGGAAGGTTTAGAATCTTCCAAATCAAACGCAAAAGGGTCTTGGTTTTCATCTAGGAATGAAAATTTTCCATTTCTTTTACCACTTGGTTCTTCAACTTGACTAGTCCTTGAAGTACTTTTGGCAATGTCACTACCCAATAACGCCAATCTGCCTGCAAATGAACCAGCTATGGAAGAACCGACTCTGGTCGTTGACTTATTGGTCTCATTTCCTGACACACTTGATTGATAACATGACGTTGATGTAGGTGGCGAATCTAAGTCGATTATGGATGGACTTCTCTGGGATACACTCCCAATCCTCGTGGAGATAGAACCAACGGTTGAGCATGTATCTGAACTTATTGTCACGACCTCATTGTTAACTGCAAAAGATAGAAGTGGCTTAACATATAAAAATATAGAACCAGAAGGGAGTTAGAGAGACACAGTTACGGAGATTGAAACTCATGTGATTAAATATAATAAAATACCTCTACGATCTGCTACCAAGATACCAGCAATTGAACAGTGGGGATTTACATTGTTCCTGTGAGGACTTGAAACTTCTCCACGTAGGTGAAGACCTAGCATCAGTTCAACTAGATATCAGGACAAGAGTTGATAGAATGGAAAGAAGTCATAAAGTGTAACAATTCAAAACCAGAAATGGTATCAATTGCGAACCTGAAAGCATCTTAATGACACTTATTGTGAGCTCTGTGAAAGACATTCGGGATTCACGAGAACCCAAACATTTCTTAAACCCGAGCAAATGATTCTGACAAACAAAATTAGCGTTACTGTTAATTTTATCTCAGGCACTGAGTTGTATATATTGCAAATTGATAACAGCTGATTAACGTCACAATTTCCAGAATATTGTCATGAATCTAGCAATCAATATACATAAAATACCTGGTTGTCTGGGCTGAGGAACGTAGCATTCTCCATGATCTTCAAACATTTCAAGAGCAACATTAAAGTCTGCTTATGCAGACTATCTTTCTTATCCTGATAGGACAGTGTGTCGCATTCCACCCAGCGCTGCATATAGAATCTGTATTAGATTCTCTCGCTGAATGGAACATTATGCAATTGCTAACTTCCCACAGTCAAAGACAACTAGTGCAGGTTACAAAGGTAGTAATCTAAGATGCTTTATACAAGTTATCAACGTCCTATGCAGTTAGAGACCACCGTTTGTATCTCATTATTGATGCAGATGAAAAAAAAGCATGCTCATACCTCCATAACAGTGTGACAGTCGATAACAACCTCAAGAACTGCATCAAGTCCTCCTAGTTCTCGCAGTTTCTCTTTGAAATTCCCTCCGGTCTTTTTCACAGAACCAGAAGTATCTGGGTGGGGGTAATGAATGACAATTAAAATTACGAAAGGGATGACAATATTATCTAGGTAGAATCTATGGTATACTGAATCTAAAAGCAAAATAAATTACTGGAGAGAACATTATCTATTATCAATTCTAAGATGATCTCGGAAATAGTTAGCATGTCATTATTCCCAACAGAAGAGGCAAAACAAAAATCAAATACCATCAAACGAAATTTTGGATAAGCACGCCCTCTCCATAGTCAACAAAGCCACCCATTTCGTACTTAGCTCAGGTCTCGTTGTTTCGGCTTTATAGCTATCAGTAGATCTCATCTCCTTGCAATTAACTAGAAGTTCCTGAACACTTGAAAGTATAACGGTAGAGCTTGGATCATTCGTTTTCACTGCATCCTGTGCTGGACCAACATCCTTACGTAAAGATAAGAGCTTAAATCCTATATTGCGTGGCTTCCCTTGGGTGCTAGTAACAATCACAGGTTTCAACAACTTTATTAGAAACTTGATGCATTTGGGTGATTCCATAAAGTTCTCGTCTTGACCCTGGAATCATGAAAACGAACTGGCACTCAATGAATCAAAGATTAAAAAACATCAATAACATCATCTGCTAGTCACTTACGTCAGCAGTTAGCAGAAAGAAAAGGGTGGCTGCGGCAAGATTGCTCGGTGTGTCATCAAGGCTAAGACTCAAAATCGCATCGATTATGGTTTGTGAGATCCTGAAACAATAAGCTCCCACATAATTAGGGTAATCTCATCCACTCAAGCAATGAATCAATTGATGAAACAAATACAAAATTTCCAGTCTTGGCATCGCAAAATTTGAATAAAATCGTGCCCTAATTCACAAGATCGGAAATTTACGAAAACCCAGAACTCAAACAGATCCATTTCACAAAACCCACATGAAAATTCCCAAAATTTGTGAACAAAAAGATTGAACAAAACCAAACCCTAGAAGGGGGCTAGCATGTACCCTTGAGCCCTCAATGACCGGCGCTGGTGTTGAGAAGCACAAATCGACAGCAGAGACGACAAACTAGCCCTTCTGATCCTCACCTGCTGCCCATTCCTCAACCCATCAAGCGCGAAGTTAACCTCGTCCTCGTGCTCCATCAGCTCGCCAAACTCCTGCGCCTCAAGCAAAGTTGAGGTAAAACCCTCGCCGTTCCTCGATCTTTTCGCCGCCCTCCGTGGATAATCCTCTCGAGAATCTGACATCGAAGAGGAATGCCACGAATCTTGACTGGAGAAAGGGAGGAGAGAGTAATCGAGGGGTTCGATGTCCGGCGACGAAGAGGAAGAGAGATATTCCGCCTGCGAAACGGTGTCGTTTAAGGAGTCGGATAGGGTTCTTTGAGGGAGGCTCGGCTTACGGCGGCCGTAGGTTCGCTCCATCATCGCCGAGTCGTTGAATTTGGGAAATTTTGGGGGAGATTTTAGGTGAGAAATCAAGGGAAGGGTAAATTTGGGGATAAAAGAATATAGTAATAGTAAGATCTCAATCTAGCTGAAGACGAGAGCCAACAGCAAAAGGCAGTGGCTGTTTTTTAGTTTTTTATGAACTTTAAAATAAATTAATAAATGTTTTTTAGTTTTTGATGTTTTTTATAAGAGAGTAATCCGAAAATATGGCCCAATATTCTCAAGTATTTCCCAGTTGTATGGCTCGGTTTTCATGCATTAGAATGTTTAATTGGTTGAATTGTTGTGTTTGGGTTTGGGTTTGATTAGATGGGCTGTAAACTATTATTATTTGGGCTTGTGAAACCCAAAATCAATGGAAAGAGAGACAAGGAGCACTGGTAGACGTTTTGTTTGTCACGTTTTCTTTTGCAAAAAAATTCAACTATAAATGAAAAATGTATTTGACCCAAAAGAAAAGAACAATGTATAGAGACGAGATGATCAACCATTGTCAGCGGGTTCTGTCTCATACTTAAAGTTTCAGGCAAAGAATATTTACCGAGATATCACGTTAAGATTTGAAGAAATAGAAAGAAGAAAAAAAAAGAAATTTAAAGAATACTGCGTTGAACAGATTAATTAAAATATTTGAATGAACACCGTCACAAAAAGATGAATAAAAATATTCGCATTTAACACCGTCGAAAACATTAATAAATCAGTCATATGAGAATGAAAAACAATAGTCAACTAAAGATATAAATTGCTTCCCGAAGATTAAAAATTCAATTAAAATGGTTATGGCATTTTTAGCATTGGTTTTCATTTAAAAAAGAATCCTAATAAAAGCGGGAGCCCAAACATCTCGGCTCTTCGTGTCTGTCTGGTAAAATCTAATTCCTACGCACGACAACTTCTCCCAATCTCTCTCTCTCTCTCTCTTCTGTCTTTCTCTTTCCGATCAAGTTTTTTTCTTCTCAATGCAATGACGACTCCACGATCGCCGGCGACAGATTTCTTCGGAATATCAAAGACAGCCTGCAAAGCTTACAAATCCATCGTCACCAAACTGCATCCTCTCTCTTCTCATCGCAAAACCGACTCCGACGCCGATTCCGTACGTCATCCCTCTCTCACAACACATCATGACTCATATTCGTTTTCTCAAATCAAACGTTTTTTTCTTGACAATCAATACATTGATTAAATCATCCAAATGATTTTTCTAAAGATATGTTTTTTACTATCATTATGGATAAAAATTGAAACTTTGAATATGAATTTTGATATTTCTTTCAGGCGATCCACCAGAGATATCTAGAGGAGAAATTCGCGGAGGAGGATGAACTCATCGCTGCTCGTAGAGGTCTCCGTTTACAGAGCATGGACGACAGCTCCGTCTTCAAACGCCGATCTTCTCTCCTCTCAAACTCCAGCAGCCGCCGCAGCCACACGCCTCAAGCTCGTCCCACGTACCTCTCCTCCGCCTCTTCCAACCGCCGTTCCACTTTCTCAAGAACCACCAGCCGCAGAGACGACGGCGGAAGCAGCCACGGCGGGGTCGGGAGAACACACGGTCTCAAATCTCGCCCCGTCTCCAACAACGCGAGCCCGATGACGTCACCTTTCACGAGCCCGAGAGGGAAAGACCAAACCTTGGGTGATCTATTCGGCTCAGCGCAGGGACTAACGTCTCCTCCGAGCTCTACACCGTCTTCTCCGAAGCCTATTTCTAAGAGCCGTAGCAAGAGAGATAAAGAGGGAAGAGACTCGTCGACGTCTGTGCCGTTTTCGAAGAGCACGAGCACGAGACAACAGTCGAGGAGGGAAACAGGTGGGTCAATGGGGAAGAGCGTGAGCAGGAGGAGCACGACGCCGATAGTTTTCTCTCAGTCAACTCAGCCGAAAAAGCCGCCGGCTGTGGAGAAGAAGCTTGAGTGTACGTTGGAGGAGCTCTGCCATGGTGGAGTCAAGAACATCAAGATCACTAGAGACATTATCACCGATGAAGGGTTTGTCTTGAACTCATTTTCTTTTTAACTTTGGTTTGGTCTAGTGGTTGCATGGTCGGATCTAGGCACATCTGAATGAAACATTAGTCTTGGTCTATAAAAAAAAAGTTTATTAAAGTTTTTTAAAAGTGTTTATAGCTTCGGAATCTCAGATCAGTTGTGTTTTCATTATGTTCTGATTAGGCACAGCTCAATGAAACATTAGTCTTGGTCCATAAACTCGAAAAAAGTTTATTAAAGTTTTTTAAAAGTGTTTATAGCTCCCGAATCTCAGATCAGTTGTGTTTTCATTATGTTCTGTAATGAACAGATTGATTAGGAAACAAGAAGAGACGTTGAAAGTGAACATCAAACCGGGATGGAAGAAAGGGACCAAGATCACATTCGAAGGAGTAGGGAACGAGAAACCAGGCTACCTCCCTGAAGACATCACATTCGTGGTCGAAGAAAAGAGACATCCTCTGTTCAAAAGACGTGGAGATGACTTAGAGATTGCGGTCGAGATTCCACTTGTAAAGGCCTTAACGGGATGCAAACTCTCGGTGCCGTTACTGAGTGGTGAGTCAATGTCGGTATCCGTAGGAGAAGTGATCTTTCATGGGTTTGAGAAGGCTATTAAAGGTCAAGGTTTGCCCAATGCTAAAGAAGAAGGTAAACGAGGTGACTTGAAAATCACGTTTCTAGTGAAGTTTCCTAAAAAGTTGAGCGAAGAACAGAGATCAATTGCATATGAGGTCTTGAAAGACTGTTCTTGGGCTTAAAGGCTGATGATAAATGTGTTTCATGCCATTCAGTTCATGTCTTTTTCTTTGTTCTTCTTTGTATATAAGATTTACGAGTTGAGGGCTTGAGGCTTTTACTATGTTTTTCTTAGAGTGAGCTGTTTTTATGATTCTTGATGTGGATGATACAATTGTCTTCTTTTAGTTTATTGACATTCTTATGAAGGATAAGGCTTAAGGATTGGTTGGCATTTCTTGGGAATGATTAGGTATTGCTCGATTGGTTACAAAAACTTGGTCCATGTAGTAGTGTATTCAGCTTTATATCCATAGACCGCATAGCGCAGTGGATTAGCGCGTCTGACTTCGGATCAGAAGGTCGTGGGTTCGACACCCACTGTGGTCGTTGTTTTAATATATTTTTGGACTTTTCTAGGAAATAGAAGCTGCAATAAACTTAGAGGAACACTAATCCCTTCACAATTGATGTTTTTGATAGAGCGAGAAACATTGACTAAATATTCCTGAAAGAATAACAGTGAACAACAATAGTAAACAAATCGCTGCATAAACTTTTCTTTAGCGCGCTAAATTCCAAACAACCTTTTTACTTGCAGTTAAAGAATAGTCACACAAGTTAAAAAAACTCCACTGACGCAGGGAAACAATCCAATAAACCAAATGGGTAACAGCAGTTATGACACCCAGCCATACATCATTGCCGTTGAGAGAAGAGCTATAAAAATTGTGCAATGAGGGCAAAAAATCCAATCAACCCATAGATGATTACAAATCCTAAGAATGTTAAAAGAGCGTGTTAGGTTTCTAAATTCAGTTATTGGAACAACAACAACAAAAAAAAAGATGAAAAGATTCAGGACTCACCAATGCAATAATAAAACGGGATGGGATGTTCTGCCAACATACGAACCGGCTCATTTTTGAAAGAGTTGCGAAAGTCTCCGTCTCTATCCATCATGTACGCAGATCCGGCTATCACAGCAATAGTCTATTAATGGCAACAATCAAGAACACGTCTCAACAAATGGGCAAGTCAGGCAAAACATAAACAATCACAGAGGCGACCAGGTCAAGATTCCAAACAGGAGCAACAAGAAAGCATATGTAGACAAAAGAGAACGAGAAAGAGAAAGAGAAAGAGAGAGCCTCACAGGCTGCATGATCAAGAACAGCACAAACACCCACCAGGCGTCAATTAATCTCTGCCAAGAGCTGTTTTTACCATGGAAGGGCTTCACGCCAGGGAGGTTAAACTGAGATTTGCATGTGGTGCAGTTAGAGAAAGCAAAGCCTCCCTTGACCTTTCTCCAATGATCCAGACACGAACGATGCACGTATTTCTGTGTGCCTTTGCACATACACGGTGATATCAGTTCTTCTCCGCCACTATCATCATTCTCCAGACAGATACGACAGCAAGCAGAACCACTCTCCACATCTTCAGCAGCCTTTGTCTCATCATCGGAACCACTCATTGTTGAAACCTTGCTTGCCAACCCTAATGAAAGGAGACAAGGATTTGAAACCAATCTCCCAAGTTCTGCTAGAAAAAGGATCGTGCGAGGCTATGAGAAGGAAGTGGAGAGAGAGAGAGAGAGAGAGAGAGAGAGAGAGGCAAAAACTGGACAAGGGTCAATGGGAGAGATAAACAGAGAGGCTTTACTTGAGGAGAACCAAATCCAAAAGAAAACAGAGATATTAAACTAAAAAGAAAACATGGTGTGAAAGAGGCCATCTTGGAATGATTAAAACATTTGTTTATCTGTCTGAAACATTCAATAGGATTGAACAGCATAATGGTGATGGTGGAGAAACACTGTTTGAGTTTGTTTAGGAGGACTTGATCTTTGTTTCTTCTTTAAGTTTTCATTACTTGAAATCCACGTAAACTACATGGCATGAGTCTTATTATACATCATCAACATATTCTCTAATGTAATGATTCGATAGAAAGTGAATACTTTTTTGAGTTAATTTTAAGCCATGGCGTCTTCTTGGTGGGTTTGTATAACGACATCAGAAGTTGGGAGAGCGATGCAGGTGAGAACAAACCCTTCGTTGATCTGGTCATCGTCTAAGAAGCTCTGGTCCGACTGGTCAACTGAGCCAGAGACTATTTTCCCTGCGCAGCTCGAGCAAGCTCCCGCACGGCATGAGTAGGGCAAGTCCATCCCGGACTCCTCTGCCGCGTCGAGGACGTATGTGTTGTCGTCGCACTTCACTTCCGTCTCTCCATCTGGGGTGATGAACTTGACCTTGTAGGTAGCCATGGCTGTGACGCGTGCGGTGGAGGCTTTGAGGCCGAAGAGGGATTGTGTGTTGCCCAAGGGGAGAGATCTGAGGCTGAGTGGTGTTTGCTGACGGCGGAGGAAGGATGTGCCTACGATGGCGCTGGAGAGAGCAGTGGAAGCCATTGTCTTCTTACTAGTGAGAGCGTGTGGCTTTTGTTGAGATGGCGTGCAGTGGTGTGTGGGAGAGGATTATAAAGTGGTCGAGGCTTTGAACCTTATCCGCCACGTGTCGCGCAATATGTGGATGCTTATGTTATCTTCTTGGTGTGTTCGTCTCTGTGTGAGTGTGATACATGTGTGCATTGTAATGTTGGTGAGAGTTAGTTAATATGTGGTTGAGCTTCGTACAAGTCACACTATTAGAATACTTGGACTTGGGATGATTCTAGACTTTGTCCAATTGCTCCTTGTGGACACAAATTCAATGATCCAAGTGATGTGAAGTTGAAAGGAACATGTCGAAAATTACAGGTAGTAGTAGTATATTACACCCACTCAATTCTAATCTAAAGAGAAACAGTTCACTTACCAAATAGCTGACAAAAAGCCCCCCTCCCTTGAAGGATACATATATATATATATATTCTCCCTCTCTATGGCGTTTATATATATATATATTGTATGTCCACCATAACAAGCTTCCTTCCTTCCTTCTCAACTGGATATTGATAGTTTGTCTAGTCGCACTTGATGTTTCTGTAGATTCTCCTAACAAACAGGTTTGATCCCAAGAATCCAACCGCTCCTGCAAGAGTTTTATACGAAGGAAGTTTACTCAAACCAGTAACACCAAACGCTAGTTATGAGGAGAGTGGAGATAGAGAGAGAGCTCACCACAAAGGATTCCAAGGCCAAGACAGAACATCATGGTGTACCCAAAGTAGAAGCTTGTCTGGAAGAATCCTGACATCTTCGTTTTTACGTAGTAGTAATAGATGGAGTATAGGTAGACATAGACAGCCGTTGATGCAGCAGAGAAAAACGAAGTCCATTGCCAGTGATAATTCTCAGCGTTCAGCAGGAAGTAAGTTCCCACAATTGTCACACAGACCGTCACTATCACCAGAATCACAAAGACCAGCAGCATGAATCCATACACGTAGTACACCTGTCAAACCCAACAAATGACTATCAGGAATGTCGGTCTAACATAACAAGCCTACGTCTTAATGTAGCAGATTGTAGCTGTTGCGAGTTTGTCAGAGCACAGTTAGTGAGGTCTGGGTTTATAAGGCTGTCCCCGGCAGATAGTTCTAGTGTTTGGTTGAGAGTTGAGTCTTTCATTGATCAAGTCTCTCTGGTTTGATCAATTTGTAAAAGAACTAGCAGTTTCTTAGCTTTGTTCTTATAAAAGCAACTAGTATTACCTTGTAATTCCAGAAGGATGTGAAGACGAAGTACATCTCAATGAAGATGCTTCCAAATGGTAGCAAGCCTCCCATCAGGGAGACAACCGATGGAGTTAAGTACCATTTTTTCTCAGGGATTGGACGTGGAATAGTCTTTACACGGCATGGATTGTTTGGAGCACCACTCCAGTTTCTCCCAACGACTGTCCCGAGGAGGGCTAAGGGGAAGGAAATGAAACCCCAAATTACGAACACAACCACCATTGTCCCGAAAGGAATAGCCGCAAGGGATCCATAGAATATGGCAATTGTGTTTAGGATAAAGCCGATCCCAAAGCACAAAAAGGGGAAGAGAGAAGCCGTGAGGACCATGCACTTGATCCAGTGTTTACCTGAATACATTAGACATTAAAATAAATTTAAAAAAAAACAAACTATGAAAGGTAACACAGGAGAGATCTGCCAAAATGAATAGGTCATACCCCCGCTTCTTGAGTACATTCCACCACTCACGTAACCAGAGACAAAGGAAGTCAGAGCATAGCAAACTATGAAAGTTGTGACAATTGCTCCTCTCCTGAAATAATCAGAATACAATGTTAGCAAAATCAAACAAACAAGCTGAGGTCTGCTGCCAAAGATGAAAACATACCAAACGTACTACAACGAATAAAGACGAAAAGTGGTTGGCGCGTGAGAAGAAGAGTGTAATACGTACCCAACATATAGAGTCCCCACGATGGCCATTAATATGACAAGAAGAATAAGCAACGCCAACTGTGCACCTGTGCCAACAACAGCTGAGAGAAGAACTAAACTAAATGGTGGTCTGAACACATCCCCATGGACAAGTTTCCAGCCAGATTCTTCATTTACATCCCGTTCCTGTGGCCATCAATACGAATATAAGAAACGGTTTTACAGCCTTAAAAATAAAGAATCAAGTGTTGGACAAGCTGCCAAGAGAGTATCAATAGCGTAAAATATCGTGAAGCTATGTAAAATAAAAGCTGAGGAAACATCACCAAACTCTCGAGATCATCATCTTCACGAGCATACTTCGCGTAGTCATTTCTGAGAGTTCTCATCAATATCATTGAGACCAGACCAGTGAGAAAAATAACCATCATGAACGAGTTAAAGATCGAGAACCAATGGATCTGCAAAACGATAAAAAACTCTTAGAAGGTCAATAAAGCTTGAACAAACATTTGGAAGAGATGAATACATTGTGCAACTGTGAACCAATCACAGATTCACAATCAAAGACAAAAGATAACAAGCAAAAAGTTACCTGGTGCTCGAAGAATGGATAATCCAAATACACATCAAAACGGCGGGCAAATGTGACATTTGTTGGAATCCATTGAACAGAATACGTCAGATCCACTGTCCTCCCAGCTTCCAGTGGTCTTGGGTTGTCTTGAGTGAGATTAACATGAATGATCTACAAAAATAAATAAATAAAATAAGATCACAGCATGTAGCTCACATGACATTCATATTACTGTTTAGTGGTGTAGCCACAACCGACCTGATCTTTGTTGTATTTGACAATAATGTTCTTATGTGTGTAGAGGACATGTTTCTCGTTTTCACCGTTTTTGTCAGAGTGCAGCTCACCAACGAATCCTACAATAGCGATGAAACAGAGTTAACACTATAAAATGAAATGATATTGGATGTTACAAGCCAGTATACAAAAACTCATACCCCACAAAGGCAGATCATCTGAAGTTAGAACCACCAGATGAAAGTCCACGCATATCAGATGCCACCAAAAAAAAGTTGTGAGAAATAAGGTTCGCGATTGAAAGAAGTTACCTTTCCAGGTCTATCACTATGACAAATAGTATTAAGTAAAATTATATATATCCTACAACTTCTATTGATGTAAATGATATTGGTGAAGATAAATATAGGGAAACTTTAGATTTGCATAATTAAAAAACGAGCCAAAAGCTAGCTCAGCAAACGTTCCCAAACTTTACATAATAAAAACCGACATGCTTGACCTTAGCGCAAATTCAGCAGCAATATGTACAAGGAAATGCGAACATACCCATAAAGAACTCAAACCAGTAACTAGATTCGATGGCATCTTTAAAATGATTAACCTTCGCTTCGTCGAGTTCAAGCTGACAGATAACTTTCCTGTCAACATTTTCTGTGGAAAAAACAAAACAGAGAAAAGGTAACTGTAATTAGAACACAGCTAAGATAACTAGTATGTTAAAGATGGTAGCATTAAGAATTAATAAAGCATACTCAAGAATTTTATCGGGATCTCGCTGTCAATGAGCTCATTGCCACCAAGAACTTCACCAAGACCACCCCATTTGTGAACATCGTTTTGAGAAGGGCGGCAAAAGGGAAGACTGTAGTAGTTGTATGTTTCTTGTGGATTGTTATAAGGCCCAACTTTGTTCACCCACAGTGTAACCTGCTCATCAGCTTGATACTGTAATAAAAAAACAAAACAAAAAACATTGACTTGACATAAGTGTATAAATGATCTCTGATTATTCATAAAGAAGCCTAAGTCACACTGAAAGAAGTAACTGGATGGGAGCTCCAGGACCCGACCCACCCGGAAACGAACAGAACAATTCATAAAAGCCATGCAAACCACGAGATCTACAGAGACAGTACTCGATTCGAGCTGTTTATATAAAAAACGGAATGCCAGGCACCTAAGATCCGAGTCTAACCTTGTGATCTGAATCGGAGGCGAGAGAGGATGCGAGAAGAGAAACGAGAAGAAGGAAGACGACGGCGGTTGAGGAGGAGGAGGAAGACGGCATCGCGAAACCCGGCGGATGATCAGATCTGAGGAAGACGGAGACGGTGATGGGAATGCGTTAGATAGACCAATGACTAAGCTTGATGATCTAACAGAACAGTGTCAGCTCTCTCGTTTCCCGGCAGCGATCGAGAGAGCGAGAGACCAACGAAGAGAGACAACAGTGTCGATGTTCGGTAGAGATCCTCAGTGTATCACTTTGGGTAATAAAATAATAAAGGAAAGCCCAGAACCCGTTATCAATCAGTTAAACGGGCCTAATTTATTAGTTTAAAGGCCCATATAGAATAGTGAATTTATTAGCATGGGTAACTTGAGGGTCCCACTTTGTTAAAAAAGGAAGCATCATGAGAAGGGAGATTCTTCGTTTCATTCTATCATCATCATCATTTATTATTATCTGAAGAAAGAACAAAAAAGAGAGACGATTCTTAGCTTTGGCTTCAAATCTCAATCATCGTTATCTCTTTCCTTCTTCTCTGCGAATCGCGAGATCTCGGAATCTCATCCTTGATTTTCGGATACTGATTGGATTGCTTTTTGTCCTTGTTCACGATTTCACCGCTAAATTGTCGTGTGTGCCTTTTAGCTGGTAGGTGGAGCTGAATCTCGACGAGAATTGGTTTGTAATTAGGGTTTTCGGTTAGATATGGAGAAGTACGAGCTGGTGAAAGACATAGGAGCTGGGAATTTCGGAGTAGCGAGGCTCATGAAGGTCAAAGACTCTAAGGAACTTGTTGCCATGAAGTACATCGAGCGTGGTCCCAAGGTCCGTCTCCCTCTGTGCAATTACTGAATAGCTTTTTAGCTCATTGTAGAAGTGCTTAGTTTATGTAAGAGTTGTATCCATTTCCTGAGCGTTATAGGCTTTTTTGTTTGTTTTGGATTTGGATACAGATTGATGAGAATGTGGCGAGAGAGATTATCAATCACAGATCACTTCGCCATCCTAATATTATCCGGTTTAAGGAGGTTTGTCATTTTATCCACATGTCTTTCTCCTCGATGTGATGAAAATTATATCATACTTAAGCTTAAGTTGATTTATTTTACTAGGTGGTGTTGACTCCAACTCATCTTGCTATTGCCATGGAATACGCTGCTGGTGGTGAACTTTTCGAGCGTATTTGCAGTGCTGGAAGATTCAGTGAGGATGAGGTGAGATTGTCGTCTTGTGGCTTTCTTTTGCTACTATGCAAGTACTGATAAGGATAGTTTTTTCAGAGTTCCTGTGTGGTCTTTCGAACGGAAGAAAAAAAAAAACATGTCAGGATATACATTCTAATTCCTATTTGCTATTTTCCAGGCGAGATACTTCTTCCAGCAGCTTATCTCAGGTGTTAGCTATTGTCATGCTATGGTAAGGCAGAGACATGAGTTGAAAAGTCTCTAATCCCTTAGGTCTTTGAGACCAGTTCTTTTATCAATCCTGTGGTCACCTTGTTTCCATTTTTGTTGCAGCAAATATGCCATAGAGATCTGAAGCTCGAGAATACACTTCTTGATGGAAGTCCTGCTCCACGTCTCAAAATCTGTGATTTTGGTTATTCCAAGGTATGATAAATACTTCCAAGTTCTACCGTTTTATATGATGTCCGCTTTTCTTCTTTCTCATTGTCGTGAAAAAAATATTGTCACTGTCGACTGATTTGTTATTCTTCTTTTTGTAGTCCTCTCTACTGCACTCGAGGCCCAAATCAACTGTTGGAACTCCAGCATATATTGCACCTGAGGTCCTTTCTCGGAGAGAGTATGATGGCAAGGTGATCTTATTGCTATTTGACTCTTGGTAAATCAGGCATCAAGCTCAGTGCAATGAACTTGACCTAAACCAATGAGTTCCCATGAAACTGTCATTCTCACTTTTTAGTCTTTTCTGAACAATAACTTTGTGGAAGTCGGTAAGATCTGTAATTTCTTTCTTCTTATTTCAGATGGCTGATGTATGGTCTTGTGGTGTAACTCTTTATGTCATGCTTGTTGGAGCATACCCTTTTGAAGACCAGGAAGACCCCAAAAACTTCAGGAAAACAATACAAGTAGGTTTCTTCTTCTTAGCCATATATCTCGCGGGAAGTACTCTGCCTCCTGTTCCTTTAATGGGTGATCTTGGTGTTATACAGAAAATCATGGCTGTTCAGTACAAGATCCCAGACTACGTCCACATCTCACAAGATTGCAAACATCTCCTTTCCCGTATATTTGTGGCCAACTCACTCAAGGTATACATCAACCAAATGAGCTCAAAATGTTTATAAAAGATGGTTTCGTTTGACAATTGAGCTACGTTGTTGTTGTTGTGGCAGAGGATAACCATTGCAGAAATCAAGAAACACCCATGGTTCCTGAAGAACTTGCCAAGGGAACTCACAGAGACAGCTCAAGCTGCATATTTCAAGAAAGAGAATCCAACCTTCTCCCTCCAAACAGCAGAAGAGATCATGAAGATAGTGGATGACGCCAAAACGCCTCCACCTGTTTCTCGTTCCATAGGAGGATTTGGTTGGGGAGGAAAGGGAGATGTAGAGGGGAAAGAGGAAGAGGAGGTAGATGAAGAGGAGGTGGAGGAAGAAGAGGAAGAAGAAGAAGATGAATATGATAAGACTGTAAAGGAAGTGCACGCGAGTGGAGAAGTGAGAATCAGTTGATTTTTTTTTTTTTGGTCTGTCTGTGTAAGAAAGAAGTTGTCGTTGGTTTGCTGAAACGTAAAAGTATCTGTTTTTTATTGTCTTTGCCATTTACAATGCTTTGGTTTGGGTTTTTGAAGATTTGTAAAATTCGCAGTATAAGAACAAATAGAGGTTGATTATGAGTCCCTCTACAGGGAATGAACATTGTGACCTCATCTTGTAAATTAGACTTTTGTTTTGGTATTCACACTCTTGTGTCTCTCTCTTTCTGAATTTTGTCTGAAAAGGTAGCGTGAGAGAGTGTGTTAGTTGGTTCAGAGATTACACTATTCAAGCGTAGCGTTTCACCAATAAAAAATCAGTGCTTCTTTTTCATATTGTTTATTCATTTCTTGTAGAATACTCACCTTCGAGTCTTTCTTCATCTTTAATAGCTGTGGTGGTTTCATTCTACAGGTTTCTGTCTGGTAGGGCTTTGAACTGGAGTTAAGTTTTGTCGATAATGGAGAAGTACGAGGTGGTGAAAGGCATATGTGCTGGATATATAGACTTGGGTGGACTCATGAGGGTTAAAACCTCCAAAGAGCTTGTTGCCATGAAGTTCATCGAGCGTGGCTCAAAGGTTTTCCCTCTAAAAATTCTGGAATTTGTATGTTTGGTTAGTTGCTAATGTTGTTATGAGCTGGTGACCTCTGATTCATCTGAGAGTTCTTGTTGGTCTACTGAAAATATATTTTATGTAAAACGCATCTACAAATGTCACTCTTATCTATTTCGTGAAACAAAGTAGTGACGTACATACATCTACTACATTCTTATTTACCTCTGCCCTCTACTAAACTTCGGCTCAGATCGAGATTTTACCATCGTTCTTGACACGATATGATGCTTCGACAAGATCTCTGCGATGAGTTGCCGACCAAACAAATGAGATTGCTTAAGAATAAGGTTTCTTGTGGAGGAGTCAACAACATATCCTTGACCAGGCATCCATTGTAGAAGTTGAAGAAGCAATTCCTTTTTATCTGGCTGTGAACTGTATCGTGAAATCGCAATTTCAAACTGAACCTAAGAAAACAGAAGCATACAGTGACAACAAAATGAGATCATCCAGTATAGTTCAATTGTAATGTCTTTGCAAGCAAAACGTGTAATAGATAGCTTCAATCAAGTTGTTCCTAGTTGGTTATTTACCTGGTCGATTTTGTGGCCAGACCCATGCAAGACCTTCAGAACATCGTTCACTAAATTAATATTCCCCGAGACCATAAAAGCTTTGCAAAATCTCTTCAAAGTAGGCTGTGAGATCACCTTTGCATTGTCCTGATACAGAGCTTTCATCAGATTAGATTGATTCACACAATGCACCAAGCACCAAAGGTCAAATTAAGAGAGAGGTTCAAACCTTCACTACAACGTATGCGTCTTTAAGGAGTTCCCCATGGATTAGAGTGTGAAGTATTTTCTCATGCAGCTCTTTGCATATAGTTCTTTTGCTGTATCGCAGCATATTGTAGACTGAGAATGCTTCTGAATGAGCTCTAATTTTACCAAGATGGTAAATCAAGGACGAACAAAGTTCCTGCAAATTTACAACATAAGTTGTGAAAGAATGCAATATTTTGATAACTACATTGAGAAGCAAGATTTTTTTTTGGTAAAAACTGAGAAGCAAGATTTGTTATTAGAACATTGATGCTAGTTACCTCCTCGGGCCGGTGGCCTTTACTGTGCATGTCAAGTAAGGTTTGGTACGCAAGTAGGTGCAGTTTCTCCTTGATGAAATATTTGATCAAGATATGGAAAGTGTTATAGTCAGGACTAACGGCTTCCTCATCCATCTTCTTCATCATTCGCATAACACTTTCCATTTCTCCTGCTCTGCAATAGGCACAGAGCATTGTGTTTAACATAACCAAGTCGCATTTTTCATAAGTTGTTTCAGAGTCCCTTGCCAGTTGTTTTGCCTCCTCGAAGCGCTTACTTCTGCATAAAGCTGCAATCATGATACTGCTTGCATAGCCATCTGTAAAAAGGAAATTGGAGTGGTGATGTGTTTAAAATATGCAGTGATTCATAAATTAAAGCACCAATTGATGGAAGAGTGAAAAATGAAATATGAAAGGTAACTAATCATCAGTATTAAATAGACATACCAGATTTAACACCTTTCTCTTTCATATCATCAAAGATTATCTTTGCTTCTTCTAATTTTCCCGTCTTTGAAAGACCATCCATCAGCATACAATATGGCATCTAGAGAAGAAAATAATTTTATTTTAACATAAAAACTTGCATTCTATAGAGAAGCATTATATGAGCATCAATCAATATAATTATACCAAGAACGCATACGAATAGGCTATGTTTTCTATCATGTAATTATGTAAATGAAAGTTGTATATTGATCGTCACACATGATAAATGTTATTACACATTTGCAGCCAGTTTTTTTGCTCTTTTCTATAGTATATACAGCGAGCTTTACCTCGTTCTCGGCGTAGCCTGCAGATTCAAGTTCAGAGAGTAATTCTCTTGACCTTTCAAACAAACCTCCTTTAATATAAACCTTTAGTAAAGTTGTCATCATCACCTGCCAAATTTACAGATAGAGTTATACGGAAATAAGGATTCAAAATACTGAAAGAACCAGTCTCTCATACAATAACAACAAATATGATTGCATAGAAACTATTGATAAAAATAAGCCGCAAAATATTTCAATGGTTGCATGAGAAGAGAAATACTAACTAACACAAACCTTGTTTGGCACTAATCCTACTGATTTCATCTCAGTCATCAGCTCATCAGCTTTCTTATAATCTCCTTTCCAAGAATAAGAATTGAGCAAGGAGCTGTAATGATAAATGTTGGGCGAATGACCTTCAGCTTTCATCTGCTGGATAAAGCTTTCAGCTTCTTCACATCGACCATTTGAAGCACAAATGGCCAAGACAGTCCCATACATCACACCATCCATATTTATCCCATTATGTGGCAGCTCTCCAACGAGTTCCATAGCCTTAGGGAATCCATTTTTCACCTTGATGAAACCTGCAAGCAGCTAAGACATCAAAGAAGAAAGAAAATATATTATAGAAGAAGCTAAACAAAAACACGATGCTGCTTTCACCTGTACTTATTAATCCCCACACCAAAATGCAGAAACATTTAAGAACTTCGTAATGACATACCGTATTATACGTAACAACATCTGGTTTCAGACCATCACGCTTCATCTGATCAAACAGCTTGATGCAACTTTCAACCTTCCCATTCTTGACCAGACAGCTAAGAATGGAGTTACAAACATAGACATTGGTTTTGGTAGACTCGTCTGGAATGTTTTGGTATATCTCTAGAGCCTTTGAGACACTTTTAGCTCCCACAAACTTGATGCAGCTGCTGTAACTTGAATCACTAACCTTTCCATGTTGTTGCATCCAATCAAAGAGCTGCCAAAAACATAAAAAAAGTAAGAAACTTTTTATGAATCATTATGTTCAGTTAAATCGAAGTTACCTGTATAAGATCATGCCATCGTCCAGAGATTCCAAAATCACGCAGAATCACATTCAAGTCTTGAACTTTCAAAACTCTAGCTAATCTACAGAGGCTATGGAGCTAAGTGACAAGAGACTTATCATAAGAGTTGGAAGCAAAAAGATAGATGCTTTACCTCTGCAGAGAGGAGAGGAAGTCAGGGGACTGTTCAATCTCAGAGATTGCGGATTTTCTCGTTAGGAAGGATTTGGAGTGAGGCTTTGTACGAGGAGGTTGTGCTACTACGGTCGCCGGTGATTTCACGGCGGTGGTTGATGCCGTAGGTGTTGTGAGACTTCGTACAGAGACGGAGGGGTGAGAGAGAGAGGAAGAGGGGCGAAAGGTAGTGTTGAAGAGATGAGGACACCGTAGTTCGAATCCGAGAACTGGCGTTTCCATGTTCTTCTTCAAGCTACAGAGCAAGGCAGCGAGAGCGAGAGTATCTTACCGGAACATACATTGTTTTTGAAGTTACGAATTTACCCCTTCGTTTATAAATAATTTACAGCGGAAATCTTTACATCGAACCGAGTGTTTGGACGAGAGCAGAAAAGGGTATTACAGTAACTTTGTTGAAACCGAGATAAAACTGTTACTACTATGTTTGGGTCCACGTGGAGGTACGACTCGTGTTTCACATAAATCAAGCAGCCTTTGTTAGAGCTTCCGGCCTTTTGGGCTTTCAACATGACCTAAAGAGTGATTGTCCAACGGGCCTTACTGTTGGTTCATCATGCATATTACTTGTGTTTTTAACAGGGAAAAAAGTTATAGTTTTGCAAGTTACATTAGGGCAGCTTCAATGGGGATTCTTAAGAGAGTTTCTTAACCAAAAAAAGTGGTGGGTCCCGTCACTTTTCCTAAGAACCGGTTCTTAAAATTTTTAATTAAAAACCGACTCTTACACTGTTTTGTGGGTCACACTGACACGTGACGGCATATGGTTGGTTCATTTTAATTTATTTTTTTTAATTATGAAAAAAAAAGTTAAAAACCCCCAAATAAAAATTATTGCATTGAACATGCTCTTAACCCACTAAGTTAATCTTATAAAAACACTTGCCAATTTTCTTCTTTTTTTTTGTAACAACACTTGCCAAATTTCATTAATACTTTTAAGTCGTGAAGTAGTCTCCGGTTTGTTTGACTATTAATCTTTACATAGACATAGGGGTGTACTGACATTTTTTTCAATAAAACATAATAACTACTGTTGGAAAATGTATATTTCCATATTAATTATTTATAGAAGAAAACACTTTTAGCTAACTTATTAATTTCTAAAACTATATAATGTACATTAGAGAAGAAGGGAAATAAAGAAAAAGAAATGAGATTCTTTGCAGCGAATTGAAGGGCAGGAGGCCGACAAGGAACAGCACAGCCCCACTCCACACTTCTCTTCATACGTTTCGTGACACCCACTTCACCACTTTTCTCACTTTTCATCAACTTCTTCTTAAATATCTATTCGAACACCATTTTGTTCTTATTTCGTAATACTACGATCTTCGAAATATTGGATTTTTTAAAAAAGTTTTTAGATGTTTCAGAATATAAAATATTTTATTTTGGTAGCTTTTGACTTTTAAAAACTGTATAACCAATAATTCTTTATAGTTTATTTTGTAATTTGTTGAATAATTTTTTAATTTATATTTTCATGATCATTTTTAGATAAAAATATTTTTTAATAGTTATGTATTAGTCTACAACATTATATATTTTGGAACAAAGAAAGTATACAAAAGACTTTCATGTTAGTCCCCAAAACAATTTTGATATATATCATATTTGATCAAAAAAATTCATATCTAATAAAAAGTATTTTAATTTAGGTCACAGGAATACTACATTTTTGCATTTTAATGTAGCCTATGCATGCAAATAAGATAAAGAAAACATTGTGGTTCCTTTTTAAAGGTGAATATATACATATCGATGATTAAATTATTATCAGACGATATTTCATATATGATGGTTGGAACCTTATTCTCCAAACCCCACAATGATATTTTGATCATTATGAGTTAGCTTTTCGCCGAATATATTGAAGCGGTACGTGTATACTTCTTCAATAGAAAAACAATATGTAAAGAAAAAGCAAACAAAACAAAAATAAACAAACTAACAAGCAATGTAAAGGGGGGAGTCTTTGAGAATACAAACAATGAGGGAAAAAAGGTTAACATAATACACTCCTCTCCCTTGCGACCGTAACCGTTCTGAAACCCTAGCTCCGGCCTGTCATCTTGGCAGCGTCGGAGGCAAAAAATCTCCCTTTTTCCTTCCTCTTTTGTTTTTGCTTTCTTCCTCCCAATCTAAGCTAGAGTCGATATGTAATCTTCTCTGTCGTGGTGGTAGTTATCTTTCAGAGCAGTGTACGTTTCAAGGAATCGATTATTGACCACGCTTGGAGAGACGACGAGACTCTGGTGTGATTGGAGAGAGGAAAGTCGGCGTTTAGAACCGAAGATGCACCCAGATCTAGTTTCCCTCTTCAGATCTAGGGTTTAATCTTCTCGACGAGGGCGCGTGAACAGGGTCAGACGTCTCCTCCGACTTGATTGCTTTCTCCTGGTGAGGCAGTGTCTCAGGTTGAGGAGAGGTGTGAATAGAGGCTGAAGGAAAGCCAAAAGCTAGCTTTGGACCTGACCAAAGCGTGAAAAGAGACCCAGTCTCGCCTCCCATCGTCAAGGTTCGTCTTTCAGTTCGGAACTATTTCCGGCTTGGCCATGAAGCAAGGCAATGGTCGACAGCAGCCTCAATGGAACCCGGAATGCGCATTAGGGCGGTTATGCGGTTGGTTTACGGGCTCAATTCAAATTTTTGGAAAACTAACACTATGGTTTGTCTTAGAATCCAGGTTTGATTGTTTGGCCAGCTTGTGTAGACTCTGCCTTCGTCTCGCATGGTCTATTAGGTTTTCAGGTTCATTCGGACTTTCTGTCCGTAGGTGGCTAAGGACCGGAGCAGTGAACACTAATGATTTCAAACTTCCTCGACTACGCGCCTTAGGTGTTGATGCTATTGGGACACAAGCCGAATTCCCATCTTTCGGGACCATAGCTTGTAATAGAATTGTACTGTCGATTTTAGGTTTGTATGAATTGTGTTAGTAATTGTTTTCGAGTCATGTGGTCGAACTTTAGGGGTCTAAGAGATGCTTCACTTCAAGTTGAAGTGAGTGTACTCTCATTGTGGTTGAAAATGCATCGGTGACTGGTTAAATAACGTTGAATCCAAATAAGTGATTCAAGGTAATACTAGACCGCACCGTTTGCATTTGTGGTCAAATTTGTTAGAGGTCTAACCTTCTTGTACCATGAATTGGTGAAATGAAAGTTGATGTTGAGCAAAAAAAAAAAAAAAAACAAGCAATGTAAAGGGGTCCATGTTTAATCAGCAAAAGGAAAACAAATAAAAAATGCCAGGATCCTATCATGCATGGTTTGTCTTGTTCGTTTGTGTTGTCACAATTCACGAAGTCACCATCCCTTTTAATAGTATCGCCCAACATCGTTATCGTTTTTATTGTTCATATTTTTATCTATTTTTTTCCAACGTCAACATCGTCCACAGCTAAATTTACTTACTTGAAAACCCTCAGCAGAAAAACATATATCTGGTCTGGCTTTCTTATCTATTACATAACTATATCTGATCCTGGACGGTGCAAAAATGTCGTCTTCTGTTTTTTAAGACAGCCTTTAATGTGATTTTTTTGGTTTTTAAAACCTATATTTGAAGTAGTGCAGTACTTTTTCAAGTTGTTGATTTATTTGTTCGTGGTATGATTAATTTAAACGTAAAACGGTTTGCATGTAAATATGATCAACATGGTTGAACTTTTTGTTGCTTTTGTCATCTTTTCTTTTTGGTCATCGGTTGAAACTTTTTTTTTTTGTTCTGTCTCACATTCATTGAGTTAACACTATTGAGATATATAATTATTGTTCAACTATTCTAAGATTTTTTTTTGGTTGGGGTTAAATGTGAAAAATGAATTGGTTGAACATTTACAAAAGTGTTTAAACTTTCAAATGTTTTTTGAACTGCAACATATAAATCATGAACGATTTAACTCTACAAATCACTTTTCTGCAACGCAACCACATGCAATAATAAGCCTTTTTCAAAACAAAAAAAAAGACATGCAATAAACTATATTTTGAGGAAATAATGCCTTTGATATTAGAAGCCTATTAGGTTTTACTCTGAACGAGCGTATAAATCACAAGTATAAAGCTATGTCTAATGGATTACATTCCCTTCAATTATTTGTGAAAATACGTTGTTTGTTATCATGAGACAAATAATAATTTTAATGGGATTATTAATCAATGAATCCGAATCAAATATGGATTTGATTATCTGAACCTGTTGATGATTTGACAGTTGTGCAATTTTATGCGATAACCAGTACTGACGATAACATAGATTATCCGAACCAATTATATATTGATCTGGCTTAAAACTTTAGTTAGATAACATAGATTATTTCTTACAAAAAAATTGTTTGACCGTAATGCATGAGAAAACAAACTCATTTCGATACTATATACTGTGGAGATCAGTTTTTACAAAAAAAAAATGTATTTATAATCAACTGGTTGTTGGACGTATCAGAGATCTCACAATATTTTAGTATGTTATTCTGTACAATGATAAATTCGATTTTCATGACTGGAAGAATCAAAACACGCTATTCAAAATCTCTATCTCAGTTTTATACACAAAGACCAAGCTCAATAAAATAATAGTTTTATCCCCCCAAACTTTTAAACATTTTTATACAGATATAAACCACTAAATTATAAAAAATGTATAATTTAAAAAAAATGTTTATGACCTCCAAATTTTTAGTTCTACTATGATCTTATTGAGCTAATAAAAAAGTTTCACCATCCCCCATTGTACTACAACTCTTTTGACTATATATATGCCATTAACTTAATACATGTTATAAATAATATAATTAAGAATAATTGGTGTATAATTTATGTAGTGTTTGGAAATATACCAACCCAACAAATTACTTTGAAAAGCATGCAAAATCTGAATTTGCTACCTCGAATAGCTATATTAGCAATATAACAACTGAAATTTGTAATTTTGTGGTTTGCTTTCATGCTGCAACTACATATATATATATATATGTATGTATTCAAATTTGAGAGATTGAAGTATATTTTAGGTGTAGAAGGTCAACAAACTTTTTACCCGTTTTTAAGTCTGACTTACAATTTTGTCATGTCATTTTTTTTCTTTGTTTCCATTTTATTGACTTTTGAACATAAAAATAAATGATTTAGCAATTAGCAATTAGCACTTAGCAAATAACTTACATATATTGTAGAAAAAAAAATCTCTTAACACAGAAAAATACTTTATATATTTCTTAAGAAAATATGTGGCCATTTATATGAACCAGTCAATATATATTAATAACAAGATATTTATATGAGAAGAGAAAAAAAAACATGTCGCATAAATTCGCTAAAAGAAAAAAAGAAGAAGAAAGGTGGTTTGAATGGAACATTGGTGCATGCGGGAAACATAAATATTTTACAGTAAACATAGAATCAATTCTCCAGCAAGACAAAAAAACAAAGCTTCTCAAGCTCATAACTCATTCCTCAAATCTATGAGCTTTCTTCTTCTCCTTCTCTCTTTTTAAGATTCTACATGGTGAGTTTGCTCCGGATTTGGGTTTTGTTTTTTTATTCCATCGAAAGCTATTAAATTTGTTACTTGTTCTGAGATTCAAGCTCCAGATTCTTACTTGTCTGTATTAGTTAATCGAACTATTAGCTATCCGTTTACTACTGTGCAATAGCTATTTCGTCCTGATTGCAAAATTTAATCTTTATTCTTCTGCAGAAAAGTGGACAATGTTCTTGGATCACTAGAAGCTAAGCTGAGATGGATACAAGGTGTGTGTGTGTTTTGTTCTTAAACTACTCAGCTCTTACACTTGAGACATCCTTATTTGTTTCCCACCTTGTTAAAGTTTGACACTTTATGTGTAGTATCCTCAGCCCTCCTGAAGAAAGAGAGTTCTCAAATGGTGATTTTTATTCTGGTGAAGTTAAAGGATTGCTTCCTCACGGGAAAGGAAAGTATTCATGGTTAGATGGAACTGTCTACGAAGGTGATTGGGATGAAGGAAAAATCTCTGGTAAAGGGAAGCTTATGTGGTCATCTGGAGCCAAATACGAGGGAGATTTCTCTGGTGGGTATCTTCATGGTATTGGCACCATGACTTCACCTGACGAATCTGTTTATAGTGGAGCATGGAGGATGAATGTAAGACATGGGCTTGGGAGGAAAGAGTATGTTAACGCAGATCTTTATGATGGTTCATGGAGAGAAGGGTCACAAGAAGGGCGTGGTAGCTATTCTTGGACTAATGGGAATAGGTATATAGGGAACTGGAAGAAGGGTAAAATGTGTGGGAGAGGGGTTATGAGATGGGCAAATGGTGATCTTTTCGACGGGTTTTGGTTGAATGGGTCTAGACATGGCTCTGGAGTTTATAAGTTTGCTGATGGGTCTTTGTATTTTGGAACATGGTCTCGTGGTCTCAAAGATGGGAAAGGGATATTTTATCCTGCTGGAAGTAAACATCCATCTCTAAAGAAGTGGTGCCGCTCTCTTGAGTACGATGACACTGGAAAGTTTGTACTTTCTCGTAGCTCGTCGATAGATGTTGATGAGCTAAGGAGTTTGAGCAATGTGAAGCGAAGTGTTTCCATGAAAACTTCAACTAGTGGAACAACGACTAGAACTTCGGGTAGAATGTCGGATGAAAGCTGGAGGAGCTTTGATCATCCAAGAGAGTTAACGTCTAAGTCTGCACGGTCTTTTGGCTCAGGGCAAAGCGAGGGACAGGATAAGAACCGTATCGCTTACGAAAGGGAATACATGCAAGGAGTTTTGATTAGAGAAAGTGTCACGAGTTCTGTTGACAGGCCACTCAAAATTAGATCTTCACCTCTTACTAAACAAGTCAGTGCCAGGACTTTCTTGACCTTTCTTACTGGGGAACATAATTATCATCTAATGCTAAATCTCCAACTTGGTATCAGGTAAACAATATCAACACCCAAACTCTAATGACCACTGCATTTTTATGATGATGGCTTTATGTAGCCACGGCATATTTCTCTAAGATTGCATTATAATTCATCTTAACACAACAATCATTGGAAGCTGGTTTATAGGTATACTGTTGGGAAAATTACACCAGTGCCAAGGCGAGAAGTACGTGGTTCTGACTTTGGTAAGAAGGCCAGAACAGTGATGTTCTTCCCTAGAGACGGCTCCAATTTTACCCCTCCACACAAATCTATCGACTTCTCTTGGAAAGACTATTGTCCTATGGTTTTCAGGTAAAAACAGTTTTCTTCAGGCAAATAAGATACTTGTAAAAGTTATGAACATCTTAGCTCTGGCTTATATCTCTGTTGTTCCTCTTGATCTATCTTTCTCAAGGATCGAACAATCATGATATAAATGATTAATTGTTCATTAAAATTGATATTCTGTGCAATTTCCCAATGAAATGTTTCAGGAATTTGAGGGAAATGTTTAAGTTAGATGCTGCAGAGTACATGATGTCTATTTGTGGTGATGATGGCCTGACAGAGATTTGTTCCCCTGGGAAAAGTGGCAGTATCTTCTACCTTTCTCACGATGACAGATTTGTGATCAAGACATTAAAAAAATCTGAGCTCAAGGTTTGAACTAACAGGACAAAAGCTGTGTGTGATTTGATTCTTGCTTCTCTTTATATATTGTAAACCTTCTTACTATGCCGCAGAGGATATTTTAGTATATTGGTAAACTCTTTAGTTTGTGGTGGCACATTATAGATACTAAGAACTAAAGTCATCCAGCTTTTTTGCTTTTTAGGTTCTACTCAGAATGTTGCCAAGGTACTATAAACATGTAGGGGACCATGAAAACACACTTATAACCAAATTCTTTGGAGTTCATAGAATCACGCTCAAGTGGGGGAAAAAGGTAAAGAACTTCTCTGCTCCCTTAACATTTTATATACCGTGAAGTTTTCATTGTGTTTCCACTTTTTCTTTGTAACATGAGCTTTTTGGTCTTTTGATAGGTACGTTTTGTGGTCATGGGAAACATGTTCTGCACAGAGCTGAAGATTCATCGTCGGTATGATCTTAAGGGTTCATCACAAGGGAGATTTACTGAAAAGATTAAAATCCACGAAAAGACCACTTTAAAAGATCTTGATCTAGCTTATGAATTTCATATGGACAAGCTGCTAAGGGAAGCACTCTTCAAGTGAGCGTTATATCTTACTTCCTGAGTTCGCTTACAGTTTCTTGGTGCATTCATCCCTAAGCAATGATTGAGCAGCTTTGTTTTGTATTTGAAAGTTTCTAATTGTTTGTGGTATCCTCCTTGTTTTGGCAGGCAAATTTACTTGGACTGCGCGTTCTTGGAATCTCTACAGATCATTGACTACAGTCTTTTACTGGGATTACATTTTAGAGCTCCCGGGCAACTTAATGATATCCTTGAGCCTCCTAACGCAATGTCAGATCAAGAGAGTGTTTCTTCTGTCGACGGTAGGTGTTAGTGTTTCAAGAGGATATCTTTTTTTGCATCTTATAAAACCTTTTCAATGGCTTCATGAGCTTGAAGAGTTCTATTAGCATCCTAATGAAAAGCTCTTAAGACACTTCATGCCTTTATATTTGAAGATGATTACAGAACCGAGAAATGAGGCAATGTGAAGTGTATATGTAAGTTACCGTTTCATATTTTATATTTTCAGTTGGTGTGACTCAAGAACTCTCCATTCCACCAAAAGGATTGCTATTGGTGACTCACGAACCCAACTCCGTGAATACTGCTCCAGGTCCTCACATCAGAGGAAGCACACTCAGAGCATTTTCTGTTGGAGAGCAAGAAGTTGATCTCATTCTTCCTGGAATGGCAAGGTTTACTTATTTCCTTCTCTTTGTTTTCTTCATTTGACCCGTGTCTGTGGTTGAACAATCTCATTGCACATATCGTCTTTGTTAGGCTGCGGGTACAGTTAGGAGTGAACATGCCGGCTCAAGCTCACCACAAGCTTGTTGAAGACAAGGAAGAGTCGGCGACAATTGAGCTCTTTGAAGTATACGATGTAGTTGTGTACATGGGAATCATAGATATTCTACAGGAGTATAACACCAAAAAGAAAGTGGAGCATAAATGCAAGTCTTTGCAGTATGATCCAATGACAATATCTGTGACTGAACCCACCATTTACTCAAAACGCTTTGTCAATTTTCTGCATAAGGTGTTCCCTGATGAGATGTAGGACTAGTTTTCTTTTCTCTCAATGCTTTTATACATTTGACATTGAAAACCTCACAGTGAATGTTGTGTGATTTGCTTCTATTGCAATGGATGTTACTGGGTCATCGCTTTATAACTCAGTATGTATTAATCCTGACATAAAATTACAAACGAGAAAACCAAGCTGGAACTACAGAATAAAATAAAAAGTAATAAAAGGGTTTAAGCTCCAACAAATAATCATAAAGCATCTTTGAGAGAAAGAAACACATATCTTCACAACAGAATCATTTTCAGTTTGCCCTTCATCCATCCATTCACTTGGAGCTTAACGCAAACGATAGTTTAGGGCGTGATTTGTTTTTACCCAACAGTTTCATCTGTTTCAGACGTTCTTCTTCCTCTTCTGCTTTCTTCTTTCGCATCGCTTCTTCCTTCTGTCGTTGCCGCTCCTCCAGCTCCCGATAACGTTCTTCCTCTTTCCTTTGCCTCTCCATTGCTTCTTTTAGCTGAGCTTCTTCTACTTTCTTCCTGTTCTCCTCTTCTATTCTCGACATCTCTTCTCTCCCTTGTTGCTCTCTTTCCTGCGACAAACACCGCATCACGCCCTGAAGAAAAAACAGAATCTGTCTTCAACAACTTTCCATGATAAGAAGATTCATAACAATTCGAATTTTATTAAAAATGCCAAGAGCAAGGTTCTTTTCGAATGATGATCTATCAAATATGTCACTGCCTGATAAGGATAAGAGAAGACATTTACCTCTTTTTCTTTAGCCTCGATAAGAGAAGCGGCCTTCTCCTTCTCAAGTTGAGTTGCGACTTCTTCATTAAGTCTCTTTCGCCCTTCCTCCAACAGTGTTAAAATTTCCAATTTGATTTTCTCAGACTGTAAGCTTTCTTCAACCTTTTTTCTAATAGCTTCTTCAACCCGTTTCATAGTTTCTTCCTCTATTAGCTTTAGTTCTGCTTCCTGCTGTCGCCTGGTATAAAACATAGTTAATAGTTAGATGATACCCACAGCAGATTCGGAACCTTAAAAATCACCTGGACTTTTTCATATCTTGACTGTCTTCAATCTTGCACAGAAAAGAACCAAAAATACTATTCCAAGACCGATAAAAACTGTTGAGAATGTTTTCGGTTTTTCTTTCTCTCAAGACCAAAGTTATATTTCGTGAAGGATATATTAACATCACCATACACACAAACAAACCTTCACTAAGCTATTTTTGTGCTTTTAACATAGATATCTCTAACTCAATCACGATCCATGTAAATGACTCTCAGAACTTATCAAATCGAGATAACACGAACATTGGTGCCAGAAGATACATATATGAACAAGTATAGCTTATCTCCCTTTAAGCGAAGCCTGTGAGAGAATGCCATGAAACCTGTTGCACTTTTAAGACTAATAATCAAAGCACTTCACGTTACAGTAGAATAACATTTGCCAACATAAAGCTTCAGTTTGGCATAACATTCATTCCAATTAATTTTCTTTTTGAATGGATTTACCTTTTCCGCTCTTCCTCTTCTCTGATAAGTTTTTCTCCATTCCTATTTTTAGCTAACTCAAGGGTTGTCGCAGGAGATTTTCTTGCAGGAGATGGAGAAGAACTCCTACTCTTTTGTCTTTTGTAACGTTTTGGTGTTGGTGAACGTCGCTTAGGAGTAACAGATCGACTCCGGTGGCGCCTAGGAGAAATAGAACGACTTTTTCTTCTGTACAAAACCCAAAATAAAGCAGTTAACAAAAGCTGCATTTGATGAACTACCACGCACATGAAGACTAGGCTTCAGTTAGCCCCCAACTTCACATAACGTAAACAAAAAGTATGTGCAGTTACCTCATACACTGATAAGAATTATCAGCTCCAACTTTTATCACATGAAGACGCTAACGTGACAAAGGAACAACGAAAGAATAGCCAACAGCAATCCGTACCTGCTCACTTCCCCTCCCATAGAACGGGAAGAAATTTGAGCTTCTAATATAATGGCAAGAGCATGGATCCTCTTCCTATTTCTTAGCCATGTTCTCAACTTTTTATAATATTATCTTACTTAGATGTATATGGTGGTTATACTCTTTACTGTTAACAATCTCCATCTAAAAAGAACATCATAATGACTGCGCACTAACACTCTGCAGGCTGCATTATCTAAAACGCGAAGCTCAGGTCATAATCTAATAAACTAAAATTCTAGGCAGAGCTTCGTACAACAATCTAACAAAATTAAAATATGTTTCCAACAAGAACACGCTGAAAAAAACTATTAAGACAGGGCCTGCAGCATCCAGATAGAGCTCTCTCATATGGAGAAGAGTAGGCATAGAAGTAGGAACAGTTTAGAAAAAGCAGTTGAATAAAAATAAGATGCATACCATAGAGTTTAAAACAAATTAAATTTCTAGCCAGCAAGATACATAACCATGTTCCATTCCACCAATCTTACTTAGTTTCTTACAATCCTTTTCAATGATAAACCAATTAAAACTATTAAAGTTAATAGAATAGCTAATAAAATATTAGGGGTATCACCTGCTATAGGAATAAGATGAGTATGGAGAACGGCTTCGGTCTCTTCTGCTTCTCCTGCTATGCCTATGCCTTACAGGAGACCTCGAGTGCTTCCTGCGACGTGAAGGTGATGGAGAAGGTGACCTCGACCTTGACAAGTCCCGAGGCATCTCTAGATTATTAAGCAGCAAACTTGCTCTATAACAAGCTCAGATTAAATCTCAAAACTTTCTGCAAAATCCAGATTCAACAACTAAGATTAATAACTGCAAGGGTCTCATCATCGAGCAGGTGGGATAATATTAATCAAATTCGTCTGTAAATCTCGTCTCTTCCCAATTCATCTCGTTTCCTACGATTGCATAGCAAAACCCTAGAGCTAAGGGGAAGCAATCTCGCATACAAAACAACAGCATCGGAAACACAAAAAAGAGCTACCATAGAAAATCAGCTGAAATCGTCTGACTTACCGGAGAATCGCGTTGTTGGTATGGTTGGATCGGCTCAAGAGTCAACACGGAGAGAGGAAGAAGAAGAAGACGGGTACAACAACAAAAAATCGACGGATTCTGGTGGATACACTTGTTTTGTTGAAGATGAAGCGAGTTTTGTAATGCATCGAAAGCCTTTTGGGCTTAAATAATACGGTGAGGGTTTATGCCTTCTTAAATTCCAATGGGCCTTCAAAGTTTATTGCAGAATATCAGACTTTTTTTTTATTCTGTCATTTGATTCATTCCATTTGATTAAAATCAGAAGGAATAAATCACAAGTAATGAAATTTAAAATCCTAGTCCGCTTTAGATATGTATATGTATTTTTTGTATATCAATATATCCTTCACATTTTGATTTTTGTTATATAAATACATACAATACTATAGATGATAAGTAAAATAGTACTTTTAGTAATGAGCTTCATTTTTGGCTGCATGGAAACACCTAACTTAAAGGTACCGCATGGCTTCTTTTGTAAATCTTTTTTTTTCTTTTTTGTTAATTGAGGGGGTCCAAAGCCGTGGTCCAGACTAATCTCTCGAGACCCACAGCAGCCACGTCTTTTCCACCCCAAAAATTAGCAAGATGGGACCGGGTGACCAAACATTAGGGTATATCTGAGGGAAAGATTCTTTTGTAAATCTTTTGTTTCCGTTTTTAACATAGCAATACTTTGACACTGCCCGCAATTTTCATGATCATATTCTCTTATTTTTTCACTTGACTAAATCACGTTTCACTAAAACCACACTATTATCCTTGTTTCCTTTTGCTAAAGGGTTTTTCATTATAAACCCACAATTATCATGCACATTTACTCACACCATGCACGTCCATCCATACATGATCATGCCTAGAGGTTAGGAAAATACTAATTAATTATTCATGAGAATGGAATTGCGTGTTCATGTGTTCCTCTCTGAACAAAATCACCTGAGCCCATTAATAATTGAAGTAACTTCTATCCCACTAAAGACTTTATTTTGTGGCCAAAACGCTCATCTTATTGTAAAATATACTATAGACACATATTCTCATGCACTATATATAGGCACACACAAAATTGGAGGACTTGAATGACATACGTAGAGCAAGCCAAAGAACTATCTAATGAAGCACGAAGAGTAGGATTACCATATATATACATATATAGAAAATTTTTATGAAGAAGCAAATCATCACAGCCTTTGTTAAAGCACTGAACGTACGCATGAAGAAAGAACCGACCACACTCCGATACATTCACATCCTCGGCACCGTTATCTTCTTCACCTCTATCTCATCGCTTGTCATTCTCCTAGCTCTTTACCTCAATCAACGACTCCAAACTTCACTCTTCCTCCAAGACGATCATCTCTCATACAATCCTCTCACTTCTCCTCCTCCTCATGGAAGTGACATGGCGGACGAAGAGCTAATGCAGCGAGCAGCGCTGGCACCACGTGACGCGGTGGTGAATGAAACTCATAATCCAAAGGTTGCGTTCATGTTTCTCACGAGGTGGGACTTGCCTTTGTCCCCTCTTTGGGAAATATTCTTCAAAGGCCATCAAGAGTTTTATTCCATTTATGTTCATTCATCGCCGGAGTTCACTGAGGAGCCACCAGAGTCTTCCGTGTTTCACAAGAAACAAGTACCTAGCAAGGTATACTTATACTCTTAACTCTTTTTTTGTTTTAGTTTTTGTCAAAAAATATATGTAATGAAAAAATGACCAAAATAGATTTTTAAAAAAAGAAATTGAATATTTTAAAAAAAAATTAAACATCACTTTCAAAAACACGCAATAATTTTAAGTGAGAAATCTAAATTAATTAATCCAAATGGTATAAATGTATATTTATGCTATTTAATAAAAAATATTTTGATCATTTTTTTAATATTATTTTGATGACAAATTTTTTTTACGTTTATTTTAGAATATTAGTTTATATTAATTCTCTATTAATTAATAGGGTTTAGTATCTACTATATTAAAACAGAGTCCTATTTGAAATTTACCTTGGCATATTTTAAATTTGAACCTATTAAACATGTTGTAACTAAATATCAAAACACATTTCATATACAATTTTATAAGGTAACCAATATACTTAACAACCAACCTATAATTATGCCATTATATATAACTTCTGTTAACCAAAATTTAAACAGAATTATTATTTCACTTAATTAAAAAGTTTTAAATATTAAAATAGCGTAGATATCTACTATATTAAAACAGAGTCCTATTTGAAATTTACCTTGGCATATTTTAAATTTGAACCTATTAAACATGTTGTAACTAAATATCAAAACACATTTCATATACAATTTTATAAGGTAACCAATATACTTAACAACCAACCTATAATTATGCCATTATATATAACTTCTGTTAACCAAAATTTAAACAGAATTATTATTTCACTTAATTAAAAAGTTTTAAATATTAAAATAGCGTAGATATTCCTAATATATAGGAATTAAAAATTGTCAAATATTTAATTTTACGCTATTTAACTATTAAAAATTATTCCTAATAAAATTTTACGCTAATTAACTATTAAAAGTTATTCTAATCAGGCCAATAAATACAACGTTCATCATATATTAGTTAAAACATATTTTGCCCAGAAGATATTATCATTAACATATATTCTATATGTTTTAAATAATGTATATTTTTAAATTTTCACAATATTAACAAAACATATTAATTTTAACTATAAAAATATATTTTTGTAATTATCTATTTTTCATAATTTTAAACCAATAAGAATTCAATAAATGTAGTTAATTTTTTGAATTTTATATTTATTCATTATTAGTTAACAAAATATGCATCAGAAATATAAAAACATATATCTTTTTGAAACAATTTATCTACTAAAACATGTATCTTTCGGAACTGATAGAGTATAAAAGAGTATAAAATTACCTAACCTTATTCACTATATGTAATTGAATACTCTATACAATAATATCAAGTTATCAACCACAAACATACTCACTAAAGTATTAATCTTCTCATCATTTTATTCTTATCTTATATTTGATTATTTTAATATAACAGTGTTCGAGTAACCAAACATTTTGGCTTTGAATGGTAACCAAGGGAACAATGAGGAACACTAAGTTCCTTAACATTCCTTAAAAAAATTACCATTCATGAGGAATCGTTTTTCCTTTTCATTCCTTCTCGTTCCTTTTTTCGTAGAGAATTATAGAACAGATTTGTTCCTTGTTAATTTTGATAAGGAATCAGCATTCCTCATCATTCCACAAATTTTATTCCTACTCATTTTTTCCTATTCATTCCTAATGTTTTTATTATGGTTACCAGTTTTTATATAGTAGATTAGATGAATTAATATATTTTTTTTCGTTGATTTTAAAATGAATAAAAAATAAATGAAACATAATATGCATGCAACACGAATCAGTATTAGAGTGTTCTGTTTTAGTAATACAATATATCTAATTTATTAACAGTGATTATGTTTTGATATAGTTGATATACCATACAATTTTATATGGTAACCAACATACATTTAAGTTAAACCAATTTACAATTATATCATTGTTATCTGACCACCAAAAATATCAAAATAACAAAACTCAGACCAAACCCAAATTTATAAATAACTAAACTATTATTATATTTCTGCAACCACAAATCAAAAAATATAATCTTAACGCCAATCGAAATTTATAAAGTATCATCAAACCATAAAATTTTAATATACATATACACAAATTATAAATATTAATAATTCCGCGCAAAAATTCAAATATTTGTTTTTTATAAAATAATAGATTAGATGTAGTAACAAAACAAATTCAAAATTAATTTAATGTTCCAAACTCAAAAATAGTTGTGTAATTTTCCAAAGTTTTCTTGGCAAAATATAAAATTTTGAATAAATATTCAAACTAAAAATAATATTATTACAAATTTTACAAAAGATAAAATCATAGATAATAAAGAATAACTTTTTGAAATGCACCACGAAAAAACTATTTATATATATTGTAAAAATAAATTAATCTAATAATTTGAAGTCTTAATTTAAAAAAAAAACTAAAATTTAATATCATAACATTCAATAACATCCTATATCAATATAATTTACTAAAATAATATAATAGATACTACTATGTAAAAATTTTACTAAAACAATAGGGTTATATTATTTAAACAAAACAGTGTTTTCACTTATAAATCCCGTAAAATACTAAAACGATATATGTTAAACTATGTTTTCTTAAACAGAACATGTAAATAAATGATCTTAAATATACTTCTTTTCTATAATATAAAAAAAGTAAAATTTAAAATGTATTATATGCAAAATGTATAAAAAAAACATATTGTAAAGGAAGTTCTCTATTTGATTATTTAATATTGTTATTTTATTGTACCTAACTCAAAAATATATTAGTAAGTAATAAAAATTAATAACAAAGTAAAATGTTTTAAGCAAATCACTATATATTAATAATGCTATTATATATTAATAATGCTGAATAAGAAATATAAAAAATAATATTATAGAATACACAATATATAAAACTTAGAAATTCTATATATTTAAAACTTTTGTAATAATAATAAATACATTTATAAAATAGAAAAATATCTGCACAGACGTGCGGGTTAAAATCTAGTTCATTTTAATTCCATGTTTAATATTGTGAAACTTTGCAGATCGTTGAATGGGGAAGATCGTCCATGATGGACGCAGAGAGGCGTCTGTTATCGCACGCGCTTCTAAACCCTTCAAACGCTCGCTTCGTGCTCCTCTCCGAGACATGCATCCCACTCTTTAACTTCACCACAGTCTACACTTACCTCATGGGCTCCACTCGCTCTTTCCTCGGCTCATTCGACGACCCAAGGCCCATGGGCCGAGGTCGTTACAACCCCAAAATGCTTCCACACGTGTCCCTCTCCGATTGGCGGAAAGGAAACCAGTGGTTCGAGCTCTCACGCAGAGTCGCCACCGAGATCATCTCCGATCACCGGTATTACACCGTCTTCAAGGATCACTGCCGTCCGCCGTGTTACGTGGATGAGCATTATATTCCGACGTTGGTTAACAAAATCTGCCCGGAGATGAATTCGAACCGGACCGTGACGTGGGTGGATTGGTCAAGGGGTGGGTCCCATCCAGCGAGGTTTGTGAGGAAGGATATCCAGGTCGGGTTCTTGGATCGGATCCGGTTTGGGTCGAACTGTAGCTACGAGGGTGAGGTGACGAACGTGTGTTTTCTATTTGCGAGGAAGTTTCATGTGAGCACTCTCGAGCCTCTCATGAAGATTGTTCCATATTTGTATGGAATTTAATCTATAATAATCATAAATTATTCAAATTAAAAAATCTTCGAACTAGCCAAAGGAACTACATGGCCTGTAGATTAGTGTATATTGGCAATTTTTTTGGTGGACTATCCATTTTTCTAAGACTAAATGTTGATCAAACGAGTGTTCTTCTGTAGAATGTTTCTATCTGACCGTATTTAGTTTATATGAGAAAAATAAAGCTTTTGTTATTAACTTCTTTCGCTAAATGATCTGCTCTATCGTTTTTGCTCTTAAAAATATGAAGTGAGTTAATGCTTTTTAAAATATCTTTTAAACTTTAAAAAACTTCAATTTTTGAAGCAAAAATCGGATAATCCATCGGATTTGTAGTCATAAATATTCACAAGTTATGAAGTCGTCCAAAGTAGTGGCAAATTCAGTGGTCAAGTTGAATCGGTATAAGAAATAAAATAATGGTACCTGTCAACTTTTGTGGAGTGCAAACCAAGTTCTAATTAATGTATCTTATTGCACAAAGACTTTGTAGAAGTTCTTCTTATGATAAATAGAAAAAATGAGTAAGTAAGTTTATATATATATCAAAGTCCGATCCGAGACATGTATTTTCTGAACTCATAACATTTTCTTCCAGATAAACAATATATATCGCAAACAATCTACCATTTTCCTGAAAGAGCAACAAAAGGGTTCATCTGGTTCTAAATTTCTAATACATATATGGAGGCTGGAGAAACTGGTAGAAAGAAAAGCAATAAAAATGTTCGACATGGTGAACTCAGGAAGCAACAGCACCGAGATGCGAGGTTAATAGAAGAGAATGAAAAAATGGTAGAAGAGCTACAACAACAAATGTTATACATTGAACGAATCATTCCTGAGAAACTGGTATCTAGTTGACTCTTTTTATATCTAGCTTCTCATGAATGAATTTATAACTTTTATTTAACTAGGCTTGATATTTGATACATGGGTAAACAGCTTAATCTGGACAATGCCAAGTCGAAAGCAAGCTGCACGTTGGACTATGGATGGAGTTACAAAGAACAAACGATGTATAGGAATTCTGATTTGGATATAAAAAAGATGGAGCTCGAAAAGCTAACTTTCTCTAATGATGCATATCGTGACAAGAAGGCTGTTCTTTATTTCTCTTCCGGGAGAGAATCAGAAGTTAACATTCATGTTAGAATTAACCCTAATCATATATCCTTTGGATTTTAAAATGTTGAAACTTAAAACAAAACACTAACAAGAATGTTAAATATAATTACAGAACCTAAATTACCGGATGTTGCATGAGGCACGTAGCATGTGTGGGGAAAGACGTCTTCTCAATATGGCTAATCCAAATAAGCATAGTAATAACTCTGGTTCTTCTCTCGAAGAACTTGATCAACAAGTTACGTTTCTTTCCTTATTAGACCATTTTGTTGTTGTTGTTGTTGGTAAAGGATATGTTCTTAATTAACATCCATGACAACTTTCCTAATTTGTTCCATGTTTTCTTAATCAGTTTATTTCTGTCAAGCAGATTTGTTGGTTACGCCACGATCTTTTGATGAAATGGCGACTTAATAGCATAAGCGAACGAGATACAACAAGAAAAAAACTAATGGAACTTGCAATGGAACGAGAACAATTATTTCGTGACGCTCCAGTAAAAGGTTCCCTATGGAATTCATTACCATCTACAACAGATTTACGGAAACAGATTCAGGTATTCATTTTTTTTTCTAGTTACATAACAAAACTAGAGAAGATTCTGAATCGACTAAGCTTCAGTTTTGTTTGTTCATCACTTATGCTAGATATATAAACTCTGTTTGTTTGTTGTAGTCTTTGGAGACAAGCAAAGAAAAAAGGGTAAAAGTAATATCAGAGAGGAGAAAAGAGATAGACTCGTACAAAAGAGAATTAAGGAAGGCTGAGAATGAGATTAAGTCTTTGAGAAAAACTATGGAGAAGATTCGCCAGAAAAAGCAGAAAGCTTTGCAAACTCTTTCACACTATTGTAATATTATTATTTTTTATGGAGATTGTCACCTCTAAACATAGTCTATAGTCACCTGTTTTATAGAAAACAAGAAAAACCTGATAACTCTACATGTGTTTTTACTAAATAAAATGTATAAGGGTGTAAAAATTCAGAGTAAATTTTGTTTTAGGAAGAAGAAAAAAAGATAGAGTTGAAGAAAAGAAAGATACAAAATTGCAGAAATTGAGATAAAAAAACATGAGAAAATGATGGAGATGATTTGCAACAGAAAGCAGAGAGCTCACAATTTTTTTTGAAATTGAAAATTTGCCAAAAAATTTTTTTACTTATTTTGAATGAGGCGTGGCGGTCGAGGCATTACAAGTGGTATTACAGCTGGTTAGCCATCTCGATTTTAACCCGAGAGGCAACTTGAGACCTGTCGTGGGACACAACAAAGACGTTTTATTCTTTGAGAGGAGGTGAATGGAAACATCCCGAGCTGTGATATATATAAAAAGGCTTAAGAGAATTGATTTAGTTACCTATGTCACCAAAGTTGACTTACCTTTTCCGTCACACATCCGTTTAGAACTCCAGAGTTAAGCGTGCTTAGGTTGGTATAGTGAAATGATGAATGAGCTATCAGGAAGTGATTCATGATACCATGCGAATGAATCCAAAACACGAGGAAGGTCGGGTGGTGATTATATGGTCAGTAAACAATGATTTGGAGACTTTAGAAAAATTAACGAACCGATCGTTAGATGGAATGGGATCTACAGGTCGAGAGCGCGAATATGAGCAGCTCATTAACCGTGGACGGTCGGGACGTTATATTATTATTCCATGTCAACAAGCAAATTAAAGATTTCATCTCTACATATAAATTAGAAATTTTCATAAAGTAGTACGGAAAGTTTTAGGGATTAAACTTCGTGATTTTCAAACTATCTTATGTACATAACTTAATGTCGTAATCTTCCTGATTTTTATTTGGTTTTCTAATGAAAATTACACTTCACTTGAAGACATAACAAAACGGAATTGAACTCAATGGAAGTGATGACTCCAATATTGCAATACGAAAAAAACAAAGATTTAGACAAGATACGAACAACAAAATCTTATACACACGTAAAGCTTAAAAAAACGAATTCGCCCCGCGCTTGCGCGGGGGCTATATTTCTAGTATAATTAAGAACATAACCAATTTGAAAAGTGAGTTATATTCATTGATTTTTAAAAGTTTTTATTATCTTCTCCTAGACATTATTTATGAAATTAATATATCTGGTTGACTAAAGAAAAAACATCTGACAAACGAACGATTTAACATTCACACTATAAAAGCCCATATAGACCAATTCATACCATAAAAGCAAAAAGCCCATTAAAAAGAGTTATTACAAAAAGCAAAAGATACGAAGGAGTGTATTTGAAAATATAAAGAAGTTGTGGATGCTACTGGCTGTTTCCGAAGCAATCAATTTAATCACCAACTAACAATAACGCCTCTGAATCTCTCTCGCCAGATCCATTTCAAACCGAATCACAAAGCTTGATTCGAAGCTTCCCTTCCTCGTCTGAAAGTTTCTTCCTTTGTTTCATCAATGGCGGCCTTTACCAATCTGGAGGATTCTCCAATGTTTCAGAAACAGGTGAAATTGGAATGCTGCTGACACTTAACTTTTTCGGTTAATTGTTACCATTCATGTTTGAATTTTTTTGTCTTGTGGGTGTTTTTGAATGATGGGATCAGGTTTGTTCCTTGGAAGGGACAGCTGAAGAGCTTAAAGATCGTTGTCAGAAGCTATACAAAGGTGTTAAGAAGTTTATGTATGTCTCAAAAAAAAATCTAATCTTTTTCTTTTTACTACTGTCTTAATCTCATTGTCTGATATTTTCTGTTGATATAAAGACTTTCTAAGAATACCATTTGTGGCATATATATATTCTGAAAGTGAAAATTAGAGTATTGGTACCATTTTGTCCCTTCTCTTACTTAATTAGCAATTGAGGAAAAAAAAAACTGTTTGAGCATCAAAGTTTTGTTGATTGTTTTTCTATTTTTATGTAAGTCTTCTTTGATTATGACTTGCTTCCTTTGCAGTTCAATTTTTGTCGCATCTCATCAACTATATAACTAGTTTTTGGTTGCTTCTTCACTACGTGGCCAGGCATCATGTTATCCTTGGCTGATATGAAATGCTTAATTATTCTTTTGTAGGGGAGTTTTGGGAGAAGCATCCAAAGGAGAAAGTGCATTTGCAGATTGTCTGGAAGAATTTGGAGCTGGACATGATGATCCTATCAGTCTCTCAATTGGAGGTTGTTGATAGACATATTTTTTCTCAGATTAAGACATTATTTTAGTTTATGTTTGTTCTCCTTGTCATTGCCTTTAATAAAATCCCACATTTGGGATAACCCACATAGGTAATCCTAAGAGAGAGTGGTAGTCTCATATCTGACTGATATAATTGTTTATTCTTGTGGGTGACACCAGGCCCCGTTATATCCAAATTCATAAATACTCTTCGAGAGCTTGCCTCTTATAAGGAGTTTCTTTGCTCACAGGTATGCTCGTAGACTCATAGTATCTTGTGAAGAATAGTAAATTCTAAGTTGCCTAACATCTTCGAGAGCATATTTTTGTTTGGTAATTTAAACGAAGATTTGGTTAGCATAGTAATTCAGAGTTTCCTGTCTCGATTGTTTTCTTGAAATTATCATTTGAGTTACTAATCAACCATGTGGAAAGGGAGCAATGAAAAAAATAAGATCGTTTGAGTTAAAACGTAGAATATGGTGTTTAATATTTTTTGTGCAGATGCATCCAACAATGCCTCATTTTTATAATGGTTGTGGTATTTTATGGGGAAAATTTTGTAGGTGGAGCATGTGTTACTTGAGAGATTGATGAACTTTATTAATGTTGATCTACAAGAAGCTAAGGTATTCAATTTATCTGCTAATGTTGAGAAATTTATTTATTTTCCTAATGTAAGATTCGACTTTTATCAAATAACTGAAGTTTGGACTTATTCAATAGTAAACATATATGATCGAAAACTTATGCTGTCATTTACCAATCATCCAGTTTGTTGTTTTTCTCCCTTTGCAGGAGTCTCGCCATCGATTTGATAAAGCTGCTCATTCTTATGATCAGGTACTTGGCTATAGATTCTATAGCTTCCTTAGTTTCTTGTGCATGCAATTGTAATTGATATTCTTGATTTAACTAATTTTTATCTACTTGTAGTCACGTGAAAAGTTTGTGTCTCTAAAGAAGAATACTAGAGGGGAAATTGTTGCGGAGTTGGAAGAGGTAGAACATTATTTTTGATGTATTTCTTTTCTATTACTTTATCTTCTTGGCTACTAAGGAAAAGTGAAGCCATTCTTTTTGACACGCTAGAAATTAGAAGCTGTTCTTTCTTAATATTGTTTCGCAAGTTCTTCCTTGCAAGGTAACTTACTTGTGCTGTCTGATCTGAATGACAGGATTTGGAGAACTCAAAGTCAACATTTGAGAAGAGCCGTTTCAATCTAGTATGCTACCCTACTAACAGAAGCCGTTACCATTTACTTTCAACATTTCTACTTATAATTAAATTTTGCTTTGGTTGAAGAATTCAGGTCAATTCATTGATGACTATTGAAGCGAAAAAGAAGTACGAGTTTTTGGAGTCTATAAGTGCTATTATGGATGCTCATCTGAGATATTTTAAACTTGTAGGGTCTCTAATTTTACACTATTAATCTTTACCATGTAGGACCAACCAAATTTGACTTCTGTGTCCTGTTTTGATCTTTAATTTGGGGTTCTTTTATAGGGATATGACTTGCTTGGTCAACTGGAACCATATATCCATCAGGTACAAAACTTGATGTCTCAATAGCTTAGACGGGCAGAACTACTTAAGTCCACTGACGCTGATACTTGTGACTCTTTACAGATATTAACATATGCCCAACAGTCAAAAGAACAGTCGAAGATTGAACAAGATCGACTAGCTAGACGAATTCAAGAATTCAGAACCCAGTCTGAACTAGACAGCCAACAGCTTGCCGCCAATGCGGAGGTGTCTGGTGTTAATGGAGACCGTGTTGTTGGAATTATCCCTTATAAAAATACTGAGACAAGTTTACCAGCAGACAAGGAAGTAAGTGACTGTTTCCCCATTCATTCTAGCAAGAATCGAGTGCCGTTCACATTTTCCATCTTTTGGTTCTCTTCCTTTTGCTTTGTTCTCATAGAAGCGGTGTCTTTGTGGTGATCCCTTGGTTAAGAAAGTTATAAATGTTTTCATCTCACCACAGAAATGGGTGAAGAAGGCAAAGACTTTTAAGAAAGAAATTGTCCTCTTACTGGAACTAGATGCGTGAAACTTGCTTGATCTACTGTTCCACTATCAGCAACACAATTGTCTTAACCCACGCGCTGTTCATCTCTTGATCAATTTTAGATTGTATCAATCCTAGTGTCATGGCTTGTGGGCAAATGCAATTATGCAGCATACAGAGACTTGTTCTGTGATCACACTTCATTTTTCAGGACAGTTTGAATTAAATTCTTGTCTTACGAGTTTTTTTTTTTTTTTTTTTTTAATGTACGGATGCAGGTAATTAAGCAGGGGTATTTATTAAAGCGATCATCAAGTTTGAGAACTGATTGGAAAAGAAAGTTTTTTGTCCTTGATAATCATGGTTCCATGTACTATTACAGAAGCAATGGCAATAAATCAATGGTACGTGCGCAAGCCTCTTTTTCCTGCCTCTAATCCATGAGAGACGTCCATACTCTCTTTCAAATTTGGATTTAGTTCCACATGCCAATTCTGTCAATTCTTCAAAGTTTAAGCAAGTCTTTCTCACGGTATCTTGCATTTTACTTAACGTTTCTATTTGTCTTTAACGGTTGAGTTTTTTTCTGCCATTCCCATTCTCAGGGATCCCAGCATCACTATAGTGGTTCTTCTGACCATACTGGTGTCTTTGGTCGGTTTCGTGCAAGACACAATCGATCAGCTTCTCTCACTGAGGGAAGCTTAGGCTATAAGACTATCGATCTACGTACTTCTTTGATAAAATTGGATGCAGAAGACATGGATCTTCGGCTCTGTTTCAGAGTTATTTCTCCTCAAAAAACTTACACACTACAGGTGAGTAACTCACTTTACTGCTATACAGTGATAGGATCTAGCTGGGGCAATCAGTCATAGATTTAGCATATATATTTATATATATTAACATGATTCCAAGTACTCAGAATGTTAACAGAAAGTATTTCCTTAACTGACCAGGCCGAAAATGGAGCGGATAGGATGGACTGGGTAAACAAAATCACAGCAGCTATAGGGACGCTTCTGAATTCTCATTTTCTGCAACAGGTTGACACAATAAGTCTCATGCTTCTCTTTCAATTACAATTTGAATTAATAAGTTCCCTGCTAATACAGATTGTTTCTGCAGTCACCAGTTCAGTACATGGATAAAGATTACACTGGTTCTGCTCCTCCTAAAGGTGTCGTCTCCCTGGATCAAAGTCAACATAATGATGCAAGAAGAAATATGGGGGATGATGTCTCCACAATACTCAGAGGAATTCCTGGGAATAATGTATGTGCAGAGTGCAATGCTCCTGACCCCGATTGGGCATCGTTAAATCTTGGAGTTTTGTTGTGCATTCAATGCTCTGGTGTACACAGGAACCTCGGGGTTCATATATCCAAGGTATGAAGTTTGAACTACTTTTGCAACAAATTTAGAGCATCGTTCCTGAATTTTCTCGTTGTTTGAGAGTTTAGTCTTACACAACCGAGTCAATAGATGCTATCTCTTCAATATCTAGAATATGTAGAACTCATTGTGGTAATTAGAAGTCTCCTTGGTAAACTTTCTCCAGGAGAATTAAAGTTTCAGCAAAAGTCAACATCACTGTAGTTATAGCTTTGGGAGATATATATTTTTCTGTGGTTGTCTTCAGTGCTAGATCTCTAAGCTAATGTCATTGATTTTTTAAACCCCACAAACTGTAGGTGAGATCCCTCACACTAGATGTGAAAGTGTGGGAGTCAACTATCTTGGACCTATTTCGAAATTTGGGAAATTTGTACTGTAATTCACTGTGGGAGGGGCTACTTCACCTTGAAGATGACAGGTATGGTTTCTAAGAATATAATATTGTTTGTTTTGTATTCTAAGTGAAGACCAATTATCAAACACTGTATATGGCAACAGTGTCTTGCTTCAGAAATCATGCATGCAGCTGCTGAGGTACAGTGTTGTGTTTTTTTTTGCAGTGAAAACGGATTGTCACGTGCTTCAATTTCAAAACCATGTCCAGACGATTCCTTTACTGTGAAGGAGAAATACATTCTACGGAAGGTAATGTATTAGTTCTTACATTCTAATGTCCAATTCCGAAAATGTTATCTTGATCAATGTCATTTAGTGAAGTATATTTTATGACATATACTTCTGCTAGTACCTGGAGAAAGCATTAGTCATCAAAGATGAAAGCAAAGGCAACCCTTCTGCTGCAAGTAGAATATGGGAAGCTGTTCAAAGCAGAAACATACGAGAAATATATCGACTGATCGTAACTTCAGCGGATGTGAATATCATCAACACCAAGTTCGATGACATAACTGATATAAATGCTTATCACCATGCTGACGCATCAGAGGAAGCAGTAAAGAGAAGACGAGACCCAACTGCGTGTCAGAGAATCAAAGACTCTAACGAACCAGGAAACTGTCTTCAAGGCTGTTCCTTGCTCCATGTGGCTTGTCACATTGGTGACTCTGTCTTGCTTGAACTGTTGTTGCAGTTTGGTGCTGACCCAAACATGAGAGATTACCACGGAAGGACTCCGTTACACCATTGCATATCTTCAGGGAACCACAAGTTTGCAAAGATTCTACTCCGAAGGTAACTTTTTTACACTTCAGGAACGCTCTCTTGTTTTAACATTATGCTTTTGGATCAAACACATATTATGTGTTCATATTTCTTGAACTGTTTGTGTAAAAACAGAGGCGCACGTCCATCGATAGAGGACGATGGAGGGCTAAGCGTGCTGGAAAGAGCAATGGAAATGGGAGCCATAACCGATGAAGAGCTCTTTCTTCTCTTAGCCGAGTGTGCTTAAACCAACACTGCACATGTTCATAAGAATCACCTTTTGAGACACAAAAATGCAAAACCATGAGATGATTCAGCTTGCTACAACTTCACAAATTAATTTTGTTCAGGAATCTAAAAGTTGTGGATTGGGAAAATAGACCATAAACATAGAAAGATAAAAAGTCACTATAAGCAATGAGAGATCTGGATATTGTTTATTTGTTAA